>CALNHX010011931.1:0-28588 GCA_940337035.1 Agriotes lineatus
GCTACGCAAAAAACTATAATACTAGTTCTTTTGTTATATAAATATTGTAATATCATAAGCAATTATATATTGTTATAAAAAAATTAGAAATTCGTTAATAAATTAAGTATCTGATAAAAGCTGCATGTTATTATTAGTCTTATAATTTAAGAAAATAAATTTTAGACTTACTCTATTATAGTAAACTATGTGTCATATTTAGTAGTTTAACTTTAAAAGTTTTAATCTTTAGCTAAAAAGTATAAAGAAGTTTTTAATCTGTTAAGCTATAGTTGAAAGCATGTTGAAGGAGTATTCTATATGAAGTAAAAGAAAAAAAATTTATAAAATAAATAGTGCAATAGCTTTATAAAATTTATAGCTATTATATAGAAATTTTCTAATTTTTTTTATTTATAGAACATATTTAGATTTTTCTATATTTTTAAACCATGATTTTTAATTTTCTATAACAAACTATTGTTAAAAGAATATAACTGATAGTAAAAAAAAAAAAAAACCTCATGTACAAAAAAGAAGTCTTTACACATTTAAAACATAAAAAATATACAGTATCAATAAGATACTTATAAATAAAAAATTTGTATACAATTTTTTATTCTATAGCAAAACTATTTTATAAAAATTTTATACTCTTTTTCTTATCTGTAGCTTGTAAGTTCAAGATGTTGTCTAACAAATTATGTAACTAAATATGCAATCATCTATAAAGTAGTTGCACTAATATAATAATAAAAAGAGATCTTTTAAAAGATAATTTAAAAGGTTAAGTAGATTAAACCTAAAAGATATTGTAGTAAAATCTTAAACTATGTATTTGACTTTTTTCTGCTAATAAATAAAATAAAAAATATATATTGTTAAATATATTTTACTCAATTTTAATACAAAAAAATTCAGATCTTATATAAGCATCTCAGTAAAAGATTAGTAAAATTTTATATAAAGAAAAATAATTTTTCATTTCTTTTAGTAACTTATAATACTAAAAAAACTATAACTCTATCAAATATTTTTTATTTCGAAATCAGCAGGAAATCATAAATTAATCTTATTTAGGTTTCTCAAGAGAAGATTTTGAATCTTGGGTTATATTAAATAAATGGGCCCTTGTATATCTCGAGAAACTTCTAAAATGAATTTTTATATATAACTTATTTGCTGCTATATGCTACAAAATGCTTAATAACTTGTAATTTTTTTTAAAAAAGTTTTCTTTTTATTATAATAACTAGTAATTTTTTTATAATTAGTCAGTTTTTTTTTTCTCATTTTTTTTTATTATAAGTAATATTATTTTTTTGCAAAAAATCTATTTTTTAAAAAGTTTAAATAAAGCAAACAATACTGATTTGCAAAATATCAATAGATTCTTTAAAATAAATAAATATAATATTTAAACCATAAAGTTAATTTTTTTTAGCTGTATATACTCTAATATTAATAAACTTTAAGCAGATACACAATTTATATAAAATGGTTTTTGTGATATTATATAATTATACTTTTTTTTATAAATCTATTTTTCTTAAAAAAAATAATTAAATTTATATCTCTTTTATAACACTTATATGATAATATTCTTTCTAGGTAAGAAATTAGTTTAAACAAAAACTTAGCTGTAATTTTTTCTATACGCTTTAAAGCCATATATTTGTATACTGTTTTTTTTTGAAAATGAACTCAACTTTTTTAAAATTAGTTATTTTCATAATATTTAAATTTTACTTAAAAATAATAATTTAATTTTTTTTAATGCCAAGTTTAGTGATTCCCTATTAAATTGTCTTAATTAAGCCAACTAAAATTATGGTTCCTTAATGTGTGTAAGATTTTTGCCAAAATTTATACAATGTGTTAGTTTTGTTAGTTCTATTTTTTTGAAAAAAACTTCTATATTGTTTTTGTTTTTGTTTTTTAAATTAATTTTTTTCTATCTTTTTAAACTAGATTTTCAAAAACTTAAACTATATGCTTTTTTTTTGGTTTAGAAATTATCTATCTTGTGCCCTGTATAAAGTTTTTGCTACCTAAGTTCTTTCTAAAAATTAATTTGCTAAAAGGTTTTGCTTTTAATTTTAAAGCAAGGTAAGGTTTTGCTTTGATCTAAAATTTGCTTTTTGTATTATATAACTATATTCACTATTGTTTTTTGTTGTTGATTAAACTTTGGAACCAACTTGATATATCTTTTGAGTCTGATATCAAATAATTTTTTAACTTGCAAATTTTATTTAGGATTTTAACACACATTTAAGTGTTTCTTCACTGCTGATGCAATTTGCCATCTTGTTGTGAAGTCTATAATTGTGCTGATAACCTTTTAGTCCTTACATTAAGTAGGCAAAGTTGTACTATTTCAGGTTTTTGACTAAAAAATTGTATATAAGCTTATACAAGGCTTGTTTTATTGTATGCAAAAATCTTTGATTGTAAGTTTGTATTTTATCACAGATTAGAATATTTAACTGCTCTTCTACAAGCACAAGCTTTTTTATATATTTTTTTTAAATTTTCAGTTTCAGTAATTACAAGTTGACATTGGTCTGACAATACAATATCTATCTGTTGGTGACAGAAAATGTATAGAGCTTTTATTTTATCTTGTTTTTGTTCAAATGCTATCATATTTGCAAAAAAAAATCTAATGTTTTGCCTCTATTTTTTTTGTTCTACAAATAGATTTTTTATAATCAGTAAAACAATAGAAAAAAAAATTTGCTACTTTAAATTTAAGTTTTTAGTTTCTTTTAGTGTTAGTTCTAAATCAGTTGCTTTAAAGCATAAACTATAACTAGTATTCTTCTTAAGTTTGTATACATACTCTTGGTTTATTAAAAGATATCAGTTTTATTTATTTTGTATATATTTTGATTTTATAAACTTTTATCTTGATGTTTGTCTCTGATAATTTTTAATTAATTGAAAAAAAATATTAAATATTATAATTTATTTTCTTCTACTATAATTTTATTCTTGTTAAATAATCTTTATCATAAAGGACAATAAAATTATTATATATATGGCTAATTTCATAAATTATACTATATACTATTCCTACTCTAGATTTTACTTAACACTTTTTTCATTGAATTTTTATATAAACTATATTGCTTATCTCTTTGACAAATCTAGTCTCAACCTATTTTAGTGTATCTGCAAACTTTAATACAGCTTTCTTTAAACTTAATGCAAGAAGTTTCATTTTAAATTTTCATTTTGTATATTAGCTGTGACTTGCTAATGTAAATTTACAACTAAATCTTATATTTGAAAACATGTTATACTTAAAAAATTTGCATAAAATATTTAAAAGACACCAAAAAATATCTATATGTAGATCAATTTAATAGTTAATTAGTGTCAAAATTCGCTAAAGATTATAAAAATTAGTTAACTAAAATTTATTATAAATTAACAAATTTGCTAAATTATAAGAAACCTTGGTCTTAAAAGTACTTAAAAAGTATGTCGTTAATTTTAACCAACAATTATAGTATATCTTTATGCTAACATGCCTAATGATATTAACAGAGTTTTAACTAGCTTAGAGAATATAGCTAATTAACACAATATTAGCTTAATTTCTCTCTCTATTATTATGTTTCTGCTTTATATAAGGTAATAAAATTTTCCTAGAGTTTAAAAAAAAATAACACTAAGACATATTTTTTTAAACTGATTTTATTTTTCAAATAAAATATTTAATAACTCAAATTTTATTTACAAATTATATTAAATCTTTTTCTATCTAATAGTATTTTTCTCTTTGAATTAAATATTCTTTAATTAATTTCTAAAATTCTTAATTTTTTCCAATGGAAAAAAAACTTTAATTTTGCTGATTGTACTTGGCTTTGTCTAATTCTTATTTACAATCTATAAGAATCTTTACCCAATTATACTTATTCATTCCTAGTTATATGCAATATGTCATATAATTTTTTAAACAAAAGACTAGTATTAATGGCAAAATGAACTAAGAGAAAGGCTTAATTCTAATAATTTAAATATCTAAAACTAAAAGATTTATCACTAAGTAAGAAAGCTATAACTTAAACTATTAGTTTCAATTAAAGATAAAATAAAATTCCATTGCAAGCACTTTTTAGGAAAACCTTAAGATGCTTTTTATAAAATTTACTAAAACTAAATAAATATTTTTATTTTTTAATATAACAAATGAGAAAGGTTTTTTAAATCAAAGAATTTCTAAAATGTTTATAAGCTGCATAGTTAATATTTTATTGATATCTACAAAACTTAAAGCAAATAACAAATTATATTATATAGTATAGATTTTATAGCTTTCTAGCTAGTTTTTGCTCAATAATATTATATTTAAGGCTAAGCAAGTTTTTTTAGCTTCTAAGTCCATAATTACCTATTTTGGCCTCTTAAAAACATTATATTTCTTATAATAATATCTTTTCTTCTCTGATTGTCTTCTTAGAGGCTTTGCCATGATGTTTTTGGGTTTAATTTATGTTAAAAATAAAAAAATTGCATATACTTATAAAGTTGCAAATTAAAAACTACAAAATAAACTTAGTAGCACTGCTTAACTTATGGTACTGAGCCAAAATACCTAAACTGAGGGGCTAAAATTTTTAATTTGTTGCACAGATGTTCTATTAACTATAGTTAGCTTAATGTCATCTCAACCTGCATAATATGATTATATTTCTCTATATTATAGGCAAATAATTTTACTTATAGCACTGCTGAGACTGTCAGTCTGGCCTTGATAATCTCACTAAGAATAATATCACCAGAATACTAGCCTTTTCTTATATCATGTTACTAAAGATATAATGTTAGGCTGATAAACTAAGTCTCGATGCTAAAAAAAGTAGTAGACCTGATCCTTACTAGATTTTAAAAGCATGCAATAGATGGTAATAATCTCCTTTTGTAAAGACCTAATAAGACTTAAGGTAGATATGGCTGCTTTGCTACCCAGAGAAACATTGAGCAACTCTATAACTGTAACAATAGCTAGAGAACAGCATAATATTCTATATTTGTTACAACAATATAAAGCAAATCTGTTTAATTTACGTTTTTTAGACTAGCAACTAAACTTTTTTTAACTGTCCTCATGTTACTTTAATAAGCTAGTGCATATGTTTTTGCACTCATGTAAATTTATGGAAAAATTTATTTTTTAGTGAGCAGCAAGTGTTTTAGCATTTTTCTAAAAAATAATTTATTTTACAACTTTAGATTATCAAAGCTTATAAGCAAAAGTATAAAAAAAGCATAAGCTTTACTGTAAATCAAAACAGAAAAATTAAAGATTTTTTATTTATTTTATTATAATACTTTTTAGCAGCCCAGGCTTATGTTTTTTATTATGTTTGAAAGTCTAATTTTTGTTAAATTTTAATTTTTTGTTAAAGCTTAAACAATGTTTATATACTTTTTGATATTTTTATAGACAGATCTTACTTTAGTGTCACCACTTTTTGTGCAATATATTATCACTTGCTTAATGCAATAGCTTTAACATACAAGTGCAAAAGCATTATTGTCTATAGCTTTTTAAATTAATTACATGGACGACCATTAGATGTCTATTATGATTTATTAACTATTAAAAAACTTAATGAATAATAATAAATGGTTCTTTTAAAAGGTTAAACTAAAGAATATGGTTAAACAATATCAGCTTAGTTAAACATTATATATGTTAACAGCTACATAGTTTTTTATGATCCTAGTTAATAGTTTGACAAAAGATTTAAAAACTATAATAGTCTTAAATAAATTTAGATATAGTATTGTTTTTTAATTAATTACCTTTTATTATTACAAATGGTTACCACATTTAAGTTTTTTCTCAATTTAAATGATCTAAAAGATTGCTGGAGTTTAAAAAAAGTCTTAGCCTTTTTTAAAAAGAGAGTTTTGCACTCAGATACATTGCTTCCGCTCCAATCTTATAAATCTTTATAGATTTCAAATAATCTAAAATTTAATTTTAATTTTGTGCCTAAATTTTACAATATATTAAAAATGTAATTGTTTAGTCTATACCAAATTTTTTCTTAATATAAAATTGTGAATAATTAGATCACTTGTAATTAATATATTTAGTAACTGTAACATTTATTCTATCTTTGCTGTAATAGAAGTGATTTATTTGTGCTATTTAATATTAGATTTTACTAAGCAATACCTCCAAAGTGATTAATATATAAAAAGATAAATCTTGTTACATATCTGAACTATAAGGATTTTACTAGATAATTGTAGAATTGCATTATCTAGGAATTTTTTGACTTGTTATAGATGTAATTAAAGAAAGTCGGGCTTTTTTGACTTGTAACCTTATATTAATTATAAATATACCTAAAATTAAGGTTAATTTATTTATAAAATTAAGATTGTGTCACTATTCTATCTCCATTACTTCTTTTAGATTATTAATATAATTTTAAAAAAGAAAAACTTTAAAAAGAACTATATATATAATAAAAAATATTTTATATACAGTAAAACAATATAACAAGTTCCTTGTATTAATTTCTAGTATTTTTTATATACTTTAATTTTAAAGATTGTATGCATATTAAAAAATATTTTGTTTAGTTATTTTTTTATTTTTTTTATAGCTATGTTGAGACAAATTTTCTAATCAAATTTTTTAGTAAATTATACTTTAAAATACTAGTTAAATTTTATCTAATGTTAGTTTCTATATATTTAGCTAAGGAAAATTTGAAATAAATATATAAAATTTGATTCATATAAAAAATAAATTTTAAAAATGTATTACATTGTAAATCATCTTGATACATGTATTAGGTAAAAATTCTATATAATTTAAAGTTGTATAATTGCCAAAAAAATATGTAATTTTATAACTTACTTTTTGTCTAAATTTTTTAAACTTAGTAATAAATTTTACATCTTCTTTTTTTCTTTTAGCCCAAATTTAAAATGTTTGGCATACTTAGTTTTTAAAAAAACTTTAATGTTATAGAGATGTTATCAAGAAATCAAAAATGTTAATTATGTTATTTATAGTATAGTTAGGACCTTAAAATTCGTGTTACCTATCTATAGAAAGTTTTTACATGTGAAAGAAAACTGAGACATATCTTTAAAATTTAATTTAAGAATTTTAAAGCAATTTAAATTGACTTTTAGCGCTTAGATAAAAAATAGATAAAATTTATATTTACCTTTACTAAAGTAAAAAACTACATACCTAATTTATCTAGTCTTTGCTAAAGCTTTTGTTTATCATTATAAAAAATAAGTACTCATCTTTTTATTACTAAGTCTATACCTATAATTTTTTACTAAATTTATTGAATTATCTTATTGGTAAAGAAACTTACATATATAAGAAAAAAATTAGTGTTTGTTCAAATGCTATCTTTAAGTGTTATAAAGTATTAAATTTTAGCTTTTATTAAATTTAGAATTACTTATTAAATTTTATTATTTTAAACTTAATATTATGGTTTTTTTCTTTGTGTAAAATTTAAAAATAGTATTTGCTTAATTTATCTTTTTTAGTGTTATTCAATTAGATATTTTCTTTGTTATATAAAAATAAATGCACATTTTCATATTCTTGGTATAAAAGGTTTTAGTATAGAAAAGCTAAAAATTGTAAAGTAGATAATGCTTTTTAGAAAAGATGTGTTACAGTATATGCAAAAAATCATCACAGAAGAGCCTTTAATATCTTGTAGCTGATTGATCTTTTTCCATAATAAGCGCATAATTTTATTTTGTATTTTTTTAAAATTTTCCTAAACTGTTACCTATTAAAAATCAAGCAATAAATAATGCTTAACAATAAGATTAATTTACATCAAAAATTTATATTTATCTTCTAAAGTGATTAATATTAAGTTATTAACTTGATAAAAATTTTAAGCTGTATCTTTTTTTTTATTTGCATGTTAAATAGTTCTGCATAAACTAAATTATAGAAGTCAATGTTAACATTGTTGTGAGTGAAATAGTAACCCAAATTTTACATACAAACAATAATAATCAAATTTTTAGCTATAATTTAGAAATAAAACACTTTAGATACAGAATTACCTTTTTTAAAATAATATTGAATTTATTTATATTACTTTGCAAACATTAGGTAAAAGTAGTAATAATGCTTTTTGACCCTTATCTTTGACTTCTAAATTTCTTTAAGATTTTGTTTAACTTTTATAATATCTTAGAAGATTTTTTCTTGGTACATCTTCTTTAGTTTAATTAAGTTGGTAAATTATGATAGGTTTTACTACTAATAAATTTGGCTTCATAGAGGATATCATTTGTAAGATATATCTTTTTAAATTTTATGATAAAGAAACCTATTAAAATTATATCTAAACTTTGCAGATATAAATTTTTAAAAAATTTTAAATTATAAGTTTTATTAAGATTTTGTCTTTATATTTTTAATAAAATTACAACTTTTGTTAGATTATACATCTAACTTAGATATATTAAAATTTAAAGATTCTATAAGCTTTCTATACTTTGAATAGTTTTTTAAGACAATATTATTGCTAAAACAACAACTTGTCTTTTTTAGGCTCTATCATAGTGTACTTGCTAATTTAATTTCATTTGGTACTATAGTATAAACTTAAGAAAAATAATAAATCACAAAGCCAATGTATACTTTTAATTGTTTTTTTGTTTCACCATTTAGTTATGTTGTTAGATATAGTAATAACAGATGCTAATATATCCTTTACTATTTGTAAACCTATTAAGTTGTTAATTTTAAGCTATATTATTAAAAAAATGCTTTTTAAATCAAATAAATACATATTATACATATTATACATATTAAAGATTGGATAAAATCTAAAAAGAGTAAAGAATATAAATAAATAATTTTTTTAGTCAGATTTAAATCCTAGAAATATGATAAATTTTAGACTAATTTTAAAATAAAGTTATAAATAGAATCAAAGCATATTAGTTTAAATATGATATGTTTTAGATCTAATAAAATGATAATATTATTTTTTTGAAACCTGATTACTCTTAAAAAAACTATTTTTTATTAATCTACTTATAAAGTTTATCCTGACAACAGGTAAAAACAGTTAAAATAGTATTGTTAATAAAGCAAAAAGTTTGAATTATTTAAAGACTAGATTATTGACTTAATTTTAAATAAGTAATTAAAAGGTAAAGGCTCATTAATTTTAAACTCCCTTTATTTTAATTTTTTTATTATTTCTATATTGTGTCATCTTAGATTTAATAAAATTTTAACTTATTTAACTATTTCTAATGAAATTTTAGGCATAAAAACATAGAAACAATAAAAAAATTTATTTTATTTTATAGGAGATTTTAAAGTTATAAAGAGCTAAAATTATATTAAGCTGTAAAGAATATAATAGTATTGAAATTTTAAAAAAAAGTATTACTTCTAAAAGAAAGCAAAAAAAATTATTTATAAAGGTTGCTGTATGATAGCTTAGTGTTGCACAAATAAGCCTAGCAGCTATTTTCTAAATAAATTTTAAGGTTTCTATTAAAGACAATAAATTCAAGAG
This sequence comes from Agriotes lineatus, assembly GCA_940337035.1. Taxonomy (NCBI): domain Eukaryota; kingdom Metazoa; phylum Arthropoda; class Insecta; order Coleoptera; family Elateridae; genus Agriotes; species Agriotes lineatus. The sequence continues at coordinate 9,543 of CALNHX010011931.1, forward strand.
GCAGACTAATTTATTTTGCAATAATATAATTAATTAAAAAAACTTTTTTTTTATTAAATTTATAGTACTTTTATAGATGCAGTTAACATAATTAAAACAAGTTTATGTGTTTTAACTACAGATATGCAAGAAGATAATTATATAGTTTTTAATTTATTTTGAGCATAAGTTTTTATAATTTTTTTTTAGTGTAAGTTATTTTGTTAAAGCTTAGTTAATGTTTTAAAAACTTTTTAGATTATAAAAAAATCATTTTCAAAATATTAAGATTTGAATATTTTTTTTAAAAAATTACAGACATATATATGATAGCCTTTCCTGAAAATTTATAAGTATTTGTATAACCAAAAGTTTCATATTGTGTGCTTAAATTTATCTTAACCTATAAATAATTATATACATAAAAAGCTTTTTTTATTAATAATTTTTATATGGTAGCTTTTGACAAGGATAATACATAGATTATAATTTGAAGAATCTTTAATTTATTAAAGATAGAAAACTTCTATTAATGTAAAAATTATACTTTCAATTTAAAAAAATTTTATTTTTAAGTAGAAACTTCTCAAAAATAGCCAAGAAGTATTAATATATTCTTTAGGAGTCAAGTGTTTAAAGATAATTATATTAGTAAATCTTACTAAGAGTAGAAATTTGGTTTGTTGCAAACTAAAATTTTTTTTTGCAAAGTTTGTTTTGCTTATAGTTTTTTATTGGTTTAGTAAAAAAATTAAAATGAATAAAAAAAGATCAATGCAAGTAAGCAATTTTATTTATAAATTGTTTTTGCATACAAAAACTTATTTTTCTGTCAAACAAATATATATTATAGAGCAGTGATTATGTGCCTAAGAAATATTGTAGACTAAAAACATCTTAGATTTATTTTTTAAGTTCAATGTAGGAGAGTTAAGTTGTGTGAATCTATTGGCTATATAAGAAAACCTATACTTTTAAATTTAGCAATAGCCTAAACTAAACATTGTGCTGTGTTGACAAGATAGTATTTTTTTTACCTAGATATCAAAATTTATATTTTTTTATTATTTTTTTTAGTGGACTGAATTTTTTCTCAAATGTGATTTAACAAAATAAATTAAGTCTAGTTACTTTTTTTCTTTGTAATATTTTAGATAAAAAATTTTTATAGAACAACAAAGCTTAAAATAATATAATTCATATAAACTTTTCCTTTTGCTATCAGCATCACCTGTTAGAAATATATATAAATAAAATATAAATTTTTTAAAAAAATCACAGCGTCTCTTTTTGTAATAATAGTTTCAATACAGCTATATTTAAATAATTATTGCTCTATTAAATGTTTTGCTTATTTTTTTAACACTATCAAAGCTATTAACAATATAAGTTTTTTAGTTAAAGCAACAATAGCACCAAAAATTTACTACTAAGCAAAAAATATCTTAGAAGACTATAGTGAATATAAACTATCTGTTTTCAAATCAGGAATTTTAGTTTATTATAAATATTATATATTATAGTAAAAATAATTTTATACTGTAATCAAATTTTATTAATAAACTAGAGATAAAGAATTCTAGTGATTAATAGAATATTATATATGACAACAAAATCTTTAGTGACAACTAAAATTATATTACAGTTCAAGTAGTATATTATATGATATATTAGTAGCAAAAAATCAAATATGAGACTACAAAAGTTAAAAATTGGACATAGTATTTAATTTGTTTCAAGCATAAAAAAAATACTAATAAACACATATAATCTAAATTTATTTTTTTATTGAAAAAATATACTGTCAAGATAAAACAATCTGTTGTCTTAAAGTATTTGTCATTTTACAAAAAATTTAATAAGACTAATTATATTCTGCTAAACCAACAAAAAATTAATAATTTTCTTTGGTATAATTATTTAGTTACAACTAACTAAAAATAAAGTTAAAAGATGATTTTATTACTTTTGTTAGCTATTTTGTTTTCTTATATGTCTGCATATAAATCGAGATTTTTATAAATCTTTATTGTTAATTAATTTTATGCTTGATAAAATATCTTATATAAAATTTTATGCAAAAAATTGATGTATAATTATAGAAGAGTCTAGCTTTTTTCTTGCTACAATGATTTAACTTAATTCTAATTCTTTTTAAAAATCAAAAAAAAAAATTATATGTTATTTTTTTTCTCTACTTTAATATTTTAAGATTCACATAAGAATTTAATTTTTTTTTATACTTCTGGTCTAGAGTATTAGTATAGAAACTGCAACCTGTTTGTAATTTGTTATATTACAACAATTACTTATTAAAAAACAGGAGAAACATTATAGTACTAAATGTTGCTTTAATTTATTTATTAGAGCTATCTGTAAACAAGTTATATAAGTTTTTGATTTTGATTTTTTTTAAAAAAAAAGCTAGGCCATATGATAATCAATAAGATGTGCTCTAAAACCTAAGTTGATTAACTTAGTATTAAAGTAGACAATTTATCTTTTACTAAAATTTAAAAATTAAAAATGATTAATTCATGAGGTTTTGTGAATTTATTTGCTATATTGTAATTTAGTCTCTAAAAGAATTTAAATTGTATAAAAAGTCTAGTAAATAATGTGGTATTTATATTATACGTTAAAGATTAAATTTACATTAAATAAATGCTTTATTGATATGCTGTTCAGTATACAACATAAAAATATCTAAAATAGTAATATAGATAGTAATAGCAGCAGAGTATAATAATATAATTAGAATAATTTAGTTGATAGATTTAAAACTATGTTATAATAATACTCAACAAAGCTAATTAAAGATAAAACTTTTTTAAAATATAGGATTAGCTGTATTGTTTGAAGTCTTTTGATCTACTCTTTAGGTTTTTTAATCATGCTTATAGCTCAATAGCTTATACTCTACTAAGGTTTATAAGTCAAATTAGTAAATTAATTATATAAACTCATAAGATAAAGCTTCATATATGTGTTTTATAAATCATATTTTGTCAATAAAAATACTGTACCTTATCACTTAGTTTTGCATTTTCTGCTTAATTGCTGATGTACAGAATTAAGGTATAGTTTTAGAAACTGTCATAAAAAAGTAAAAGCTAATTAGTGTTTAATAAATTTTAGATTTTTGCAAAATTTATAAGTTAATATTAATATTAAGTTAACTAATAAGTAATATGCTTTATAGTAGAAATTAATTTTAAACTAAAATTGAAGCTTGAAGATTACAAGTAATTAAAAAGTTATAAAAGTTTGACTTTATTATAAATAATTTATTTAACTAACAGTGTCAAACTAAACCCAAAAAGTACTTATAGCCACTAGTCTTAGATACAAATTAAAAAATAATATTATAATATAGTAATCTGTAGTAACTTTCATCTCTCTAAAAAGAGGGTTAAGATAAAGCAAAAATCAATTAAGTTTTTTATTTTATTAATAACTTTTTTTAACCTTTTGACATAAAATAAATATATAAATAGATAGCAAAGAGTTCTGTGTTCTACAATTTTACTAAAGTAGTTTCAACGATTTTATATTAAACCTATAATTGTCCTTTATTATCATTTAAGTAATAAAATTTAATAAACAAATAAATTTTTACAATTTGTTAGTCTTAGCAAACTCAATTGTAGTGAACATTTGTAATTAAAAAAAGCTTTCTATATATCAAAACATTTGAGAAATTTTATTAAGCTAGCATTTATTATTTAAGTTTCATATATTTTATAGTAAAATGATTTTAACTTATAAAACTAAATGATTATACTACAAATTCTTTTTTACTTCGTTAATATATTTTATAAACTAAAGTATCTTCTTAAATGACTTACTCTTTCTAGTTTTACTTTTATATATATTAGAAAGTATGCTACTATCACACAATATACGTAACAATTTTCAGTTATGTCTTTTTTTGATCTTTTGTAGAAAATTAAGTTTTCTAATTCATTTAAGTCTAATTATTATGTTTAATAGAATCTTTAGTTGTTACTATCTACAATAAAAATATCTGTTGTCTTTAATTTTCTGTGCATGACATGATTGTGCTCACTACATGTTTAGCTTATCTACATTGTCAACATGCTTAGAAAACTAAAAATTTAACACTATTCCTATTTAATTTTTTTTTATAAACCTATTAGAAACTTTTTACACTGTCTTTATAAAATAAAAATATTACTAGATATTGTTACAAGCTAAGTATTTTTTTACAATCCTGTCACTAAACATGCTTTAGCTTTAAAATGAAACTTAGCAGATAAACTTTTAATGCCTGGGCAACAATTTACTTAAAACATTTTATGTAACTAAATTCTATATAGTAGCTATAATAATTATCTTTTACCCACCTCTCTATATGTATAAGTTTGCTACTTTAACTTAGTGCAAAATTCTTTGGTTAATACTTAACATATTAAATTACTTATCATCAAGTAAACTTCTGTATATTAAAAGATTATTATGCTAGTAGAATTTATGACTAGCAAAATGATTGTTTTAATTGTCAATTCGACTTAGTAGATAAAGCTATTAAGAAAAACTATCTCGTTTTTATAAGGAATATATCACTAATAGAATTACTATCTTTAACTATATATCAAATACTTCACATGACACCTGTGAAGTAAGTGATTATAAATAAACCATTATATTAAATAATTAAAAAGCTATTTTAGTTTTTTTTAGGCGCTGGATTCCAGTAATTTTTTTTATTGTTCCTACTAAAAAGCATAATATTTTTTGCATAATCTGTGTTAATAGAAAATTTTTATATTCTAATGCACTGAAAAAAAACTATATTAATAAATTAAAATAATTTCACTTAGGCTATATTGCAAAAATTTTATAAAATTTAAGCTACCAATTTATTAAAAGCATTCAATTAAAATATTTTGCTGTTTACTCTCAGCAAAATATGTTATATAAGATACTTGTTTGACTAAATCATAATGAGAAAAAAATACTGTTTTTTTTTAGATAAGGTAGTATATAAGATTTAAAAAAGATAAAATTTAATTCAATATTAGTGCTACAGATCAATAACTTAACAGATTGTTTTACTTAACTTTAAAATGAAGCTCAATTTGTTAAAATTAAAAAAAAAATATTTTTTTTTAATTACACTGATAAACTTCTGCCTTCTCAATTAAAAACAAAAAAGACTCTTGATGTTTCTGCTTTTGAGTATTTTAGGGAAAAACCTTATAAAGATAGAATCAGAATACTTAATTTTATACCAATAAAACTAATTAAAAACTTAACTTTAACTATAATAAAGTCATTGTAACTTTAAATAGTTAGACATTAATAAACTCCTTATCATAAACAAGATAGCCTTTTATGGTGATAGTTACTTTCATAAAACTTTTTATTAATTTTTTAAGATGCTTTATCATAAATGCTATGATTAATAAGTAGCACATTTTTACATGCAAATATTATACTTAAAAAATAAAAATCATGTTAGATATATAAACAATATAAAATTTATTAATTCTAAAAATTAGTCTTTATATAAAATATCCAATGCTTAATTAACTCTGATCCTGTATGTTAATTAAGTTTATGCAATTTTTTTTATCTCTTTGGCTTTATACTATAAAATTTTTATTGTAAATCTGTAAAGTACTAAACTATACTATTACTGAAATATTTTCTAATATTGTAATAAAAAAAGTATTTGTTTAGAAAACCTTATGATTATATTAATATTTATTTTTTTATAATTAAAAAAATTAGTTATTAAAAAATTAAAACATGTATATTGACATGCCACTGGGCAGAAAATAGGTGGTTGAATAACTTATAGGCTGAGCATATGAAAGTTATTTAACTATTTCCTTATACAGAAGCAAACATTTTTTGTTTTCTAAGTGTGCCATAGTTTCATAATGACTACTTTTAAAAACTGTTTTGCTTAAATTTAACAAACAAGCAAATCATTAATTGCTAATCATAATAAAAACTAGTAAGTTTTTTACTTTTATAGGTTATATAATATAGCCTCAGTTTAAATTTTGCTGATATTAGTCTTACTATAAATTAAAAAGTTTTACTCATATTCTACTAAAAATATATTAATCTGTACTTGTCATAGTAGCCACTATAATCAGTCCGCTTCTCTATGGTTTTTAGAATTAGTAAAACATTATATAGTATAAATAAGAATTAACAATAATTATTTAATGCCAAATATTGTTTTATTTCAAAATTTTGCAAAAATCTATGAAGTGAAGAAATTACTAAGTGATAACTAAAAAAAACCTTAAAAAGCCTAAAACTAGTTTTTTGCTCTAATAAATCTTTACCTTATAATTTACATTCCAAATTTATTACATTTATGCTCATAACAAGTGAACAAAGCCATACTGAACCTAAATCTTTTAGATAAATTAATTATGTAATAACAAAAAACAGCTTACTGAGTCCTTTTTTAGTCCACTTGATAAGAATAAAATGCAAAAGACCCATTTTTTAGTAAGTTTTTATAAAAAATATAATTCTTACTGCTAATTTCAACAATATTTAACTTTTTTTTAATAGGCTAATAAGTATTAAAAAAAAGTTAAGAAATAGTTAAGTAGGTTTTAATTTTTTTTACACTAAACATGTACCCAATATAAAAATCATATATAAAAATATATATGGAAAGTTCTCAAAAACATTATAAAGAACAACTATTTCTTGCTATTTTTTTTTATAAAAAGAAATCTTATGTAATTTAACATGTAATTTTTATGCAATATTGCTGTGAAAGGTGTACACAACAGATAATATTAATTTTAAAATTATAAAATAGCATTAATAAAATTTACTTTATATGTCACCCATAAATATGCTTGATTATAATTTTATTAAAAGCACCTTGTAGAACAGATAGTTAAAATTATGACCATATTAAAGCAATTATAACTAACTTTTCCAATTAGAAAATCCTACTTATAGGTTAATTAGTAAATGAGAGTATTATTAAGTAAAAAAAATATACATGAGTTTATAAAAGATATTGACCAAGTGAAAAGGGCATACAAACTAATGGTCTTGTCATATATAGTAACATTATATAAGGCTAAAAGAAGTAAACAAAAAAAACCTGACTTCCTCAGCTTGATGTACTAATCAACTGAGCAAGCCAGGCCTTTAATCAGACGTAACTAAGAAAAATAAAAACATATAAACTTGATAAATGCATCACTATACTTAAGAGTGAATACCAAAGCTAGCAGAAAAAGAAACCTATATTAATTAAGTTTATATTTTAAATTGCTAACAATTTTCTAGACTGTTTTAACAATAATTATAATAACCATTTTATAAAATAAAAAGTTAAAGATAGTTAACAAAAAATTTAAAATTCTTACCTATTAGCTATTACTGGCTACAATGTCATATAAGATGTTGTAATAGTCAATTTTTGTTTTATAAAAACTATGATAAATTAATATGCAACAAGTAGCTTAAACAAAAAATTGGAAAAAAAAATTAAGGTCAGCATGCTTATCAAAAATGCAGCAAGAAAGATGAAAGAGTAGGTTAATTAATTTTTTTTAATTTAAATTAATAAACATATAATATAAATTTTGCAAGAAGTATAAATGTAGAAATACCTTAACTAAGAGTAGAATTGTTTTATATAAAAACTTATGCACAAAAACAAGATAAGTAGTAGAAGTATGATTCATAAAGACATAAGCTTTTCTTTTTATTATTAATTAACTATTTTTGAAGCTTTTTCTGACACTGATACCAGATATAATCTCAGTATAGGTTTTAGTATAAGAAGCTCTCTTTTAACCTTTTATGACCTAGAATGAAAAACTGTTTTATTTTATAATCCTAAGAGTATCTTAATTACTCAAATTTATTTTATAATCTAGTAAAAAGAGAAATGACAATCAAAGAGAAAAGGTTATTATAATGTAAAACTAGAATGCCAAATCAGAAACATCATTATCTTATATTATATTATAAAGCAAAAATTATGAACTGATAGAAATCTTATTATCATATAATTTTGCTTTAGAAACACTAGTTTGCACAGCAAAATCTTAAGTAAGTTAGATAACAGCATAACTTTATAAGCCTTTGCTAATTCATATATATAGCAAAAGCAAAAAGTTATAAAGGTCTGAATCTTTTTAGCTTTTAGCTTTTAACTTTGTATGTAATTTTCTGTAACTTAATTTACTTTACAGTTTAATATAATATAAAAAATACTTAACCTTTGACGCTAGTTATATTGCAATTTTTAATAGTATCCTAAATTAACCTTTAGTATAAAAAATTAAAATTTAAGTTAATATGTATAATTGAATAAGTGTCATGTACTAGAATATACTCTAACTTAATCCTAATTTTAGTAAATAAATCTACAAGATTGTTTATGATGGCAACAAGAGCATCTAGGTTATGGCCCTAATTCTATAAAGAGTAAGATCTGCTACTGTAGCTACATAAAGACTGCTAATTTTAGCGTAGAGAAACAAAAAAAAGCTTATAATTAACCTTAAAATCTTTATGACATAAGTATAATACTAAAATAATTTCTTTTAATCAACAAAACTTATCTTTTCTGTCTAATAAAATTATATCACTAGTTTTAATATAGCATTAATGACTATGTTTAACAAAAGAAACTTATCTACAAGAATAAAAAAATATGAAATATCAATCATATTTGACTAAAAAAAGTGCTTGCTGTGTTTAGCTCTTAAAATATTTTTAATTTTGATATTAGCTAAAACTAAGCCTTTTTTTATCTTATGCAAACTAGTTTGTAAAAACAACTACAATTAAAATTTTTTTTAATTTTTTTTAAAATTAGTAAAAACTTACTTAAATTTACTTTTTTATATACAAAAAAAATTATTTATAAAGTTAGTAAGACTAATGTTTGGTAAATACATAGTAATGTAAAATTTTCTAATTAAAACAGAACTCTAATTTTCTACCTGTTATAATAATAATTTTTTAAGATTATCAAATTTAAACTAAAAGTATTTTTTTTATTATTTATGTGTTAAAAAAAAAAAATAAGCACCTAATTCTTTTTAAAGAAATTTGTTACTGCAAAAACTAAAATACTATTGAATTAGTAGCTTATAGTGCTTTTTCACTTTGGGATTAGAACTAAACATATATATTTTATTGCTATTTTACTAGGCAGTAAAATTATTATTTTTAAGAAAATATTAGTAAGTAGAAAGCTTAAGTCACATTTAAAAAAAACTTACTTCCAAGAAAACAATGTTTTATATGTATTGTTAATTTGCAAACTTATATAGGAAGTTTAACACTAAGCTAGCTTAAATATAAAAACTACATAATCCACAAGCAGAATCTGTATAATTATTAGCTCTTTTAATTTGTTTAGGTTATTAAAAACATACCTATCAGAAGTAATATACTATTAGTAAATATTTTATACTATTTATGATTGTTTTTATTATTAATATGATAGCCTAATTTATAATACATGGCAATACAGTAGGTTATATGTTTAAACATCTGATAGACTATGGTTAGCTCCAAATAAAAACTGATAGATTTCAAAAAGTTAACTATATAAATATACAAATAAGACTACTAATTTTATATTTTTTTTGTTTTTAAACTGATTATAGGCTAATTGTATAAAGAACTATGTCTTGCAGGATATTTGCTTAAATATAACTGAAAATTATCTTGAACAATAAATTTTTCTATGTCATTCACAAAACTTAGGCTTTATAAATATAAAAAAATTAGAACAAAGCCCTATAATTATTTAATAAATTTAATCTCTTATGGTAAGTCATAGCTATATAAAGCTAAGATAATAGTTTATTTTTATATCAATATAAATAATTTTCCCATGAAGTTCTTTACACAAATAAAGAATTGGTAATGCTAAACTTAGCAATAAATTCTTAAGCTAATATGTGCTAATCTTAAATTTCTCAGAGTCTGATAGTTTAGTTTAACTATATTTAATATATAAAGATACAAAAAAATTAATTTCTTAGTAAAGATTAGTAAGATAAATATGAAATATATATAAGCCATCCAAGTATATATGATGTGTTATGTAGTTTGAGATGAGCAAACTACTATAGGAAAAAAAAATTAGTAATGTTTTCTTTGCATATAGACTTATTTAAAAGAATACAAAAGCTGCAAAAATAACTTTATAAAGGCTATTAGACCCACAAAAATGTCACAAGGACTTTGTAATACTCCCTTTTTAGAAGTATATCATAAATAAACCTTAGAATTATAAAATGTTATGTGTACTAGCTTTAACTAAATCCACGTTTTACCAAAACACTAGTTTAAATTTTTTACATACTTGCAGAAAAAAATGATAGCTGACCAAAAAAAAGTATCAGCTAAGATAAAGATTAATAAAAAAGTAAATATTATCTTCTTTATATCCACTAAATTAAATGATAGATTTATAACTTAAAAAAAGTTGTAAGCTTAATGGAAAACAGCTTTTGTTATATATAAGAGTTTTGATTTATTAAGTAATATAGTACAGCCATTCAATATATTAAAATATCAAGCTAGCCTTTTTTTTTTAAAAAAGATACTGCTTAAGATAGATATAGTAGTAATAATAATTTTTCCTTGTTAACTGAATTAGCACCATATAGTGTGTTTTTAAAATTTAAACTATCTCAAGTTTAATTTGTTGTTTCACTTATATGTCATATATATAATAAAAGAAATCATAAACAAAGCGATGAAAAAAAGTAGCATAATTTAAAAAATAGTATATAACTTTAGAAGTAATGCTTTCAACAAAATAATTTTATCTTTCTTTTTGTTTTAACAAATTATCAGTTTATATATTTCTCTATTAACAAATAATTTACTGCTATAACTAACCATTATATACTATAGAAGTTCAATAACATAAAACTTAGAAATATATGCTTTTTGGCAATAGTGCTAAACTTTATGATTGTAATAATGAGCAATGTGTAGGAGATAAACATCAAATTACAGTTAGCTTCATCTGAACTACTGCTTCATATGCTTTTGATTCTTTGTGCCAATAGACTACTTTAAAGCTAAATTATTAATTGTATGACAAAATTTCTTACTAAATATAATATAATATAAAAGGTTTTAGACTAAATTGACAAAGACATAGCCTATAATAGTAACTAATAATGAGTTATTTTCTATTTTTTTTTATAAAATAAAAAAAAAAATTGCACATCTTATCACTTTATAAGAATTTGACATAAAAATATAAAGTTTACAAAAACAAATTGTTGGCTAAAATTAAATAAATGAAATGCAAAATATATCAATTTATCTTAATTGTCATAAAAAAACTACTTAGAATACCTTATCCTATACACTGATAAGTTTTTATTTCACATAAAAACTGTATTGATAGCTTATAAGACCATGTTAACAAGCACTATAAGTTTAAATTATTATCTAGTAACAGTTGACCAATTAAACAAGTATAAAGAGCTTAAATAGTGAGAGAATAAGGGTTTGAACTATAGCCTATTTTAACCCAATCATATAATAATCAATATAGTTTTACTATTATCTACTAAAAAAAGCAATTATATAGCTACTTAGTTTTTATAATATTGAGCTAGCATATGAATGTTAGAGGCTCTTTATTATAATAACATTGATTTTTTTTTATAGAAAGAGACAATCAAAACAAATAAAATTTTGTAAAAACTTTTATGTAAAAACCTAAAAAATTATCTTATTTTTAATATTTTGTTTAAAAATATAAAATCACATCAATTTACTAAATATACTTACTTAGATAGAAATAAAAAGTTACTTTAGTTTTATCACCTTTCTCTAAGAAATGCAAATAGAAACATAATAGCTTATATAACTATTAAATTTGCTAAAAATCTTTGAGACCTTTATAAACTACAGATGATTTTTATGTTTGTAATAATATAAAGATATAAATCTTATGGAATTTTACAGTTATATTTAATTAAATTAAAATACTGGCAAAACTGTAGTAAATAATTATCTAAGAATTATATAAATCTTTTTAGGCTACTTATAAAAATAATCAAGTTATTAAAAATTTAAAACAAAGTCACATTAAAAAAAATAATATGAATTTGTAATTAATTACTTTATGTTTAACATAAGATATACTAAGAACATCTTGCAAGTGCTAAGTTAACATGTACATATTTTACTTACTCTAATATAATTATAAATTTGCTAGATATATGTAAAACAATCTATTTACACAAAATGTACTGTTATTAAATACAGAAAAAAATAAAATAATCTAAGTAATGGGAGAAAGGTTAATTTTAAGCCTGACAATATATCATTAGCTTTATTGTTGGAAAAAAAAAAGCAATTGACTTAAGCCAAAGAGGTGCTACAACATTTCTTGCCAGTGTGGACCAAGCTGTACATAAACTGGGATGAGATCATAACCTATTAAGAAATGACAAGGCAAGTTTACCTTAAAAAGCCTGTGCTTGCCATTGTAAAAGTTATCTTTGCCAACCATTATAATTTCCTATTTGATTTACAAGGGTCTTTGATGCCATACAACAATTTTTATACGTTTTTTGCCAAGCTTTTAGTACTGTTAGTGGCTCATACTTATTAATGACAACATTTCTTCATTATTGCTTTTTACTGAGGTTATAAATAAAGTATATATAATAATTGAGCAATAAAAGATACAGAGCCAGTTTTGGCAAAAATTAAAATATCTAAGAGAACTAAAATTGCCAAAATTATCATTTTTACCAAGTAAAAGTAAAAAGCATTGCTTGTGATCAACACTATAAATGCAAAAAGAAAACAGTTCTAAGCAAAGTCCTTGACATAAAGAAAGGTGATTTTAAGGTGTATAAAGTTGTTGTAGATATTTTTCAATTTTTTTTGTAATTTAGGCATGATGGCTTTGCTGACATTTATGTAAAGATCATTTAAAAAGCCGTGGTTACTAAAAGCCATGGTGACCATTTCTTATTAAGTAAAATCTAAAATATTTGTATAGTATTTATCTAGCTATATTGCAAACTAACATGTTTTTTAACAAATAAGCATTAAAAACATGGCTTAATTGGCAAAACTAGTAGTTATAACAATAAAAACTTTATTAACTAATTTTTGAGAAATAGCTTCTACTTATTTTTAGAATTACAAGATAATTTTGGTCAGTAAAGTTATATTATAGTATTTTAATTTAATTATAAAACTCATTTATAATTTATTATATTTAGTAATAATATACCAAAAACTTAGTATTAAAACTTCTCTGGATAAAGATAAGAGTATCAATTAGAGATAAAGGTATCTGTTAATTACATGTAGCATATTAAAGCACATATTAAACAAAAAAAAATTATTATTAAGGAACTTCATCTTTTCAATAAAACATCTTGACATACCTAGAGAAAAGGTTTTAAGCATAAATAGGGGCATCAAAAAATGAATCCTTATTCTAAATCTGGCAGTCATGTATGGTCTTGTCCTGTCATCAAGCATATAATATCCCCCTGATGCTTGACAAGCTAGGTTATTAGCAGCTATAAGAGTTTGCAACTCATTTTATTTCTTAACTGAGGCTGATAAAAGAAAAATATGTTGATAGCTAATTTTATATTGCTTTTATTAGTAATAGATAACAATTTTGATCAGTTGTTAAGCTGATAAATGCTTATAGCAATACTATACTGGTTTATTAGTTTTTGTTTAAGCCTTAACATCTTTAAATTATTTCAAGTTTTTTTTAATATAGTTAATTCAAATAATTCTATCAAATATTTGTATAAAAGTTGCAAAAAGTTTATTCTTAGAATTTTTTTAAAAACTACTAAAGATACTTTATTTTTTTATTTTCTAAATTTATATATATTATGTAAAACATTTAATGTAAAAAATTTCATAGTTCAATCAGTTTATAATCATTTAGAAAAAAAAAAATTCTCTACCACTAATTTAATTTTTATATAATGGCTATATGTAAAGTTTGTATAAAAGGTCGAAATATATTTTCAAGACTTAAGTTAACTGTATTTTAAAATCAATTACTAAATTTTTTTAACTTAAAAAAGGTCTTTGATAATATTAATAAAACCTACAACCTAAAATAAAATATTATCTAACCTAATTATGATTTAAAATAACATAAAATTTATTAAGGACAGTAAAAATATACAAGACTAATATCAAAGAGCAAACAAAAATTGGTTAATTTAAACATGAGCTAGATATATATATAGTATACATTTCGCCAAACTAATTTAGTAAGTATGACCTTTTTTTTTGCTAATTATATTTTAGCAATATGATAAACAGCTTTAAATAAATCTATAATTTACAATATTCAACAAGCAAATCATTTTGTATAGTAAAAGGTTTAATATCACTTTATATTGCTGTGTTTTTTTTACATCTTGATTTATTTGCTATAAAAATTATCATCTTTTGCGAAATTAAAAATAATAATATGTAAATCTTTAAAAAAAAATAAAATTGCAAAAAAATAATTTATTTTCTGATTTATACAAAACATTATAAAAAAGGATTGCCTAATATTAATTAGCTAAATTCAAGATTAAATTAAAATTTCCCCTTAACATACTAAATTGTATTTTTATGTGTTTAACACAAATTTTTTTAATATACAGTGACTTGAAATAAAAAAAACTCTATAAAACATAACTTCTTTTTTTTAATTTTTTTTATAGCCTTAAAACTTAAATTTGTAAACTGACTTCATTTATATGAGTTTAATATTTAACAAAACTAAAATAATAGATAGCAATTAAATTTCTGTAAAATAGGATACATCTCTAAAATTTATAAAGGTTTGTTCTGGACCCTTGCTCAGCAACTTGTTATAACTAGAAAATTTATTTTGTAATTGGCTAAGACTGCTTTGCTCTCTGCAAATATAAACATGAGATTCTACTTTAACACTAACTTAAGAAATTTTTTAATTTTGATATCTATTCAAAGAAACTCATGAGTTATATATTCTACTCTGGTACTTTATAAACATACTATTAGGATAATTAAAAAAAGGGAAAATCACTTTCAGCCTTTGCAGTCACTTAATAATAAAACAAGAAATATATAAAAATAAATGAACCTAAGGAAAGCTTTGTTATCTTAAACAATGTAATTGAAATAATACTTTACTTAATAATGTTAGGCCTAAAGGAAATAAGATGAAAAATTTAACTAATTGTGTAGTTTTTCTCATTTTATATATTATTTTAATAATTTCTCAGCAATTATTGAAATGACCTAATTAAGATCATCAATAAGAAACAAAATGCTTCTGCTTATAAAAAAAATATTAACTTCTTTACTAATAAAAATTGTAATTCAAAAAGCTATTTTTCCAGTTTATTTCATTATAAAAACTATCTAAAATATGCTAAATATAATTAGATTGATAACCCTAATAGATAAGACTTAATTGCTTAAATTCTTTATTTTCTTAAAAAAATGCATAATCTAGTATAAATTAAAAAAGTAAAGATAAAAATGTCTTATTCAGTTTTTATTAGAGCTGTAATCGAATTAAACACTGCAAGTAGCTTTGTTATTACTAATTAATAAAAAAAATATTTATTTTATATGTATATATATAATTAAAAAACAAGTCTAGTGGCAATTAAAGCCACTGGAACCTACATAGCATATCGATTTTAATCTTTAAAAGACTTTTTTGTTAATTTTTATCATTTTTTTAATGAGGATAATAACATTTTGATAACAACTATTTTTTATAATTTTAAATAAAGTTATAATTATCAATAAAAACTCTGTCAACTCTATTGTTATATATTTTTATCATTAAGAATACTTCAAAATTATGCCCTAGATTTCTTCTTTAGATAAAATATAATTTGCTTTGTTTTTAGTCTCAAAAAATTTATTATCTTTATATACAAAGATTTAAAGTTGATTGTGATTATTATTATACTTTACTAAGGATGCAATATTAAATAATTTACCAATTTGGCAACTACATACTTATTAATTACTAGTTATAAATAAAATAATTATCTATACTATACAACATTTATTTAGAATAAGCTGTCTTAGAATTAATTTAAAATTTAAGATAATGATCTGACATAAAAAATGTAAATTTTTTTATAAGTAAATTTCTTTCAGCAAGAGATAAAGATAGCTAAGGCTGAGCAAATTAGCTTAAAAAATTAAATGTTATAAACATTAGATTAGAATATAAGGATGTAAGTTAAAGTATTACTCAATTTTATGCATCAAAGTCTTGATAAAAGTTAAATTATTACTTTTTATCTAATAAGGTATGTTTTGTAAAATAAAAAACTAGAAGTATATGGCTTTTCTAATAAATGCTTTTCTTATATCGTGTAAAAAAAGGTAGTAAAGTAGGAGTATAGCTACATATAGGAACAACATAGTTAGACTATCTGTATATTTTTAAGCTTTTTGAATACTACAATAGATTATAAGTTATTATGCATTAAGTTGTCATAAAGAATCTAGTTTAAGTAATAAAAAGATATATTCATCTGTTTTATAGAGTTTTGCTTTATAAAAGCTAAAAAACTTAAATTTTTTTGTTGCTATAAGCTTGGCTGGAGGTTATAAAATCTACTAGTTTATAGAAACAAAAAAAATGCAAGTTTATTTTTTTTAAATCATTAAATATAATTGTATGCCATAGGGTTGTGTAATGCTTCAGCAAATTCTTTGATAAGCAATGGTATTAGTAAATTAAAATTTTGTCAAAAGGTCAAGCAAAATTTATAAAACATTACTGTACATTAATTAAAACTCTTCAAAATATTTTGTCATTTTGGGTTTTAGACACGAAAAATTAATCTACTAGCTTTAATCAGATCAAAAGTATGTTTTTTTAATTTATAATTAGTATTTAAGCTTAAGTTATTTAGATTTAGTGTCCATTTTTTTTATTAAGAGCAGCAAAACAAATGCCTCCCACTTCATGCTTTTTGTAACTTATTTTAATTATAAAAAATTAAATAATCTAGCAAATCATACGCTTTTAGGCAGCCTTGATAATTTTTTATTAAGCTCTCTATTATACAACATTCTGCATATATGTGCTTACTGTAAAAAGTATAATTAAATCTTTCTTATAAGTAATTGTTTGATCTTACTTGCTTTTAAATCTTGTATTTAAAGAAAACTATAATTTAATGCTAATAACATTGCTACTAGTCCATGCATTCACTTTTCCTCATATAAATCATAACTACTATTAGCTTACTACTAAAACTTCTAAACAAAGAAAACAAATTATTATTATTTAATTTACCAAAAATAATTTGTTTTTAATTTTTAGGAAAAGCAAAATAATTAAAACATATACTTTAAGAAATATAATTATTGTTACAGCTAACCAAATTTTCTCTTAGTAGCAACAAAATGATAGACCCTGTCAACTCTTATCAAAATGCAATTTTTTACATTTATTAACTGTTATCAGATATATATCTATTTTTAAACCTCATTTTAGACAAATTAAAAAAAACCTAAATATGCTTATTTTCTATAATAAATGCACTTATTTTGACCATTTGTATATTTTAGTAACTATACCAGATAAGTAACAATAAACCTTGAAAGTTAAAGTCTGTAACTAGATTTTAGATTAGCAAATTTTATATAATATATTATAACAATAGTGACCTTATATTAAAATATTGTCTAAACTCATAATTTCTTTTGCAAAAAATAATCAAGTTCATAAGTTTTTTTTAAAATTTTATCTTTACAATAATAAGCATAATATAAAGGTTTAATAATTAACAGACATTTTGCTAAGAAAATAGCTTATAAAATTGACTGTTGTTGATACGTTTTTTATTTGCACAAATATCTTTACATACTCTATACTTAGTAGCTAAAAATTACTATTTATAAACTAGACTGAAACATTATTATATTTTAGACACTAGCCACTTTTATTACTTGGTTAAAAGCTATCTTCACTTAATTAAATTTTCATTATGAACAACAAATCTTTCTAAAATTAATTTCTATATTTTTTTGCTTATATTTTAGCTTAATTAATATTGTAAAAAACTTTGTACTGATAACAAAAAATCTATAAAAAAATTTAGTAAACAAAATTCTGTTTTAACTACCTTATATAACTAATTTTAAAAACTGAATTCAAAACTTTTTAACTTATATTTAGAATTAAGTTTAAGCAAACTTTAATTAGTAAAAAAATCTTTATAATTTTCTCTATCTGCAAACAAAAAAAATAAATGCTTTATAACTTTGAATCTTATATAAACCTTTTTAAAGAAAACAACTATCTCATATTAAATAACTTTCTCTATCTTTTAATGTGCACTATATTACAAGGTGTAATTATATCAATTTATTTTCTATAAAAGGTTCTTAGTAAAAATTTTGTATACTAACTAAACATACAATACATAGAGAAACCTAAAGTCTACCTTTACCTCTTAAAAATAGTAACTATATTATTATGTTTTTTTTAGATAATTATATCAAGTAGGCTAATCTCCTCTCTTGTTGCTCTATTTCTGCATCCATACCTGCACAAAAGATTATAATAAAAAAATATTACTAAAATGATATAAATTTATATAATCAATATACCTTAAGTTATCTTTCTAAATAAAAACTATATAAAATTAATTAAAAGAATAAATACATTATATAAAATAATTTATAGTAAAAATTATAGTATCTTGTAATTAAAGTTTTGGTATAAAATTCATTATACTAAACTTAATATTATTGTAATAAGAGTTTTTCTATAAGCTAATTAAACAGTACTTATAAAAAATACACCCTTTTTAGCATATTTGGTTTTTTTCTTTAATAATGTTGTTTTAAGTATACTTTAGACCCTGGTTAAAAAATTTATAAAAATGATTTTACAACTTATATTTTATAAATTTTTTTAATCAGTCATAAAAAAATATCAATTTTTAAAAAAGAGATAAAGTTTAGCTTAATCATGTTAAACAGGTACGTCTGACTAAGAACTAATATTAAATTATCAAGTAAAGTATAAAAATTTGTAATTTAAC
>CALNHX010011932.1:0-28573 GCA_940337035.1 Agriotes lineatus
CTCCCAGTGCGGAAAGATCTTTACACAACGAATATTTTTTAAATATTTATTTTCAGTTGGGCAATACTCTTTAGAGTGTCATAGCTTAATGAATCACAATTATTCGAAATTTGACTTAAAAGTTAGCAGCTGGCAGCTAGAATCGACCACAATAACCTGAAAAGAGCTTATTAACATCATACGATGCATATGGCAATGATTCCCAAAACTGTGGACATTTTCGTTTGTTTCGGCGAGAAAACTTGCAAATTATTCAAATTTTATTAGAAAACGCCATAGTAACATTGAACGAGATCTTTTACCAACAGAGAAGCATTTATTAGTAGCTTCAGGATATTTTTGAAAATATATATTCTTTGATTCCGTGAGTCTGAAAGTGGTGCTACACGTGGCCCCAATCTTCCGTCTATAACGAGTTTCGACCTCAGCAAAATATAACACCAGTTTGGGCCTCCCAGTGCGGAAAGATCTTTACACAACGAATATTTTTTAAATATTTATTTTCAGTTGGGCAATACTCTTTAGAGTGTCATAGCTTAATGAATCACAATTATTCGAATTTGACTTAAAAGTTAGCAGCTGGCAGCTAGAATCGACCACAATAACCTGAAAAGAGCTTATTAACATCATACGATGCATATGGCAATGATTCCCAAAACTGTGGACATTTTCGTTTGTTTCGGCGAGAAAACTTGCAAATTATTCAAATTTTATTAGAAAACGCCATAGTAACATTGAACGAGATCTTCTACCAACAGAGAAGCATTTATCAGTAGCTTCAGGATATTTTTGAAAATATATATTCTTTGATTCCGTGAGTCTGAAAGTGGTGCTACACGTGGCCCCAATCTTCCGTCTATAACGAGTTTCGACCTCAGCAAAATATAACACCAGTTTGGGCCTCCCAGTGCGGAAAGATCTTTACACAACGAATATTTTTTAAATATTTATTTTCAGTTGGGCAATACTCTTTAGAGTGTCATAGCTTAATGAATCACAATTATTCGAAATTTGACTTAAAAGTTAGCAGCTGGCAGCTAGAATCGACCACAATAACCTGAAAAGAGCTTATTAACATCATACGATGCATATGGCAATGATTCCCAAAACTGTGGACATTTTCGTTTGTTTCGGCGAGAAAACTTGCAAATTATTCAAATTTTATTAGAAAACGCCATAGTAACATTGAACGAGATCTTTTACCAACAGAGAAGCATTTATCAGTAGCTTCAGGATATTTTTGAAAATATATATTCTTTGATTCCGTGAGTCTGAAAGTGGTGCTACACGTGGCCCCAATCTTCCGTCTATAACGAGTTTCGACCTCAGCAAAATATAACACCAGTTTGGGCCTCCCAGTGCGGAAAGATCTTTACACAACGAATATTTTTTAAATATTTATTTTCAGTTGGGCAATACTCTTTAGAGTGTCATAGCTTAATGAATCACAATTATTCGAAATTTGACTTAAAAGTTAGCAGCTGGCAGCTAGAATCGACCACAATAACCTGAAAAGAGCTTATTAACATCATACGATGCATATGGCAATGATTCCCAAAACTGTGGACATTTTCGTTTGTTTCGGCGAGAAAACTTGCAAATTATTCAAATTGTATTAGAAAACGCCATAGTAACATTGAACGAGATCTTTTACCAACAGAGAAGCATTTATCAGTAGCTTCAGGATATTTTTGAAAATATATATTCTTTGATTCCGTGAGTCTGAAAGTGGTGCTACACGTGGCCCCAATCTTCCGTCTATAACGAGTTTCGACCTCAGCAAAATATAACACCAGTTTGGGCCTCCCAGTGCGGAAAGATCTTTACACCACGAATATTTTTTTAAATACTTATTTTCAGTTGGGCAATACTCTTTAGAGTGTCATAGCTTAATGAATCACAATTATTCGAAATTTGACTTAAAAGTTAGCAGCTGGCAGCTAGAATCGACCACAATAACCTGAAAAGAGCTTATTAACATCATACGATGCATATGGCAATGATTCCCAAAACTGTGGACATTTTCGTTTGTTTCGGCGAGAAAACTTGCAAATTATTCAAATTTTATTAGAAAACGCCATAGTAACATTGAACGAGATCTTTTACCAACAGAGAAGCATTTATCAGTAGCTTCAGGATATTTTTGAAAATATATATTCTTTGATTCCGTGAGTCTGAAAGTGGTGCTACACGTGGCCCCAATCTTCCGTCTATAACGAGTTTCGACCTCAGCAAAATATAACACCAGTTTGGGCCTCCCAGTGCGGAAAGATCTTTACACAACGAATATTTTTTAAATATTTATTTTCAGTTGGGCAATACTCTTTAGAGTGTCATAGCTTAATGAATCACAATTATTCGAAATTTGACTTAAAAGTTAGCAGCTGGCAGCTAGAATCGACCACAATAACCTGAAAAGAGCTTATTAACATCATACGATGCATATGGCAATGATTCCCAAAACTGTGGACATTTTCGTTTGTTTCGGCGAGAAAACTTGCAAATTATTCAAATTTTATTAGAAAACGCCATAGTAACATTGAACGAGATCTTCTACCAACAGAGAAGCATTTATCAGTAGCTTCAGGATATTTTTGAAAATATATATTCTTTGATTCCGTGAGTCTGAAAGTGGTGCTACACGTTGCCCCAATCTTCCGTCTATAACGAGTTTCGACCTCAGCAAAATATAACACCAGTTTGGGCCTCCCAGTGCGGAAAGATCTTTACACAACGAATATTTTTTAAATATTTATTTTCAGTTGGGCAATACTCTTTAGAGTGTCATAGCTTAATGAATCACAATTATTCGAAATTTGACTTAAAAGTTAGCAGCTGGCAGCTAGAATCGACCACAATAACCTGAAAAGAGCTTATTAACATCATACGATGCATATGGCAATGATTCCCAAAACTGTGGACATTTTCGTTTGTTTCGGCGAGAAAACTTGCAAATTATTCAAATTTTATTAGAAAACGCCATAGTAACATTGAACGAGATCTTTTACCAACAGAGAAGCATTTATCAGTAGCTTCAGGATATTTTTGAAAATATATATTCTTTGATTCCGTGAGTCTGAAAGTGGTGCTACACGTGGCCCCAATCTTCCGTCTATAACGAGTTTCGACCTCAGCAAAATATAACACCAGTTTGGGCCTCCCAGTGCGGAAAGATCTTTACACAACGAATATTTTTTAAATATTTATTTTCAGTTGGGCAATACTCTTTAGAGTGTCATAGCTTAATGAATCACAATTATTCGAAATTTGACTTAAAAGTTAGCAGCTGGCAGCTAGAATCGACCACAATAACCTGAAAAGAGCTTATTAACATCATACGATGCATATGGCAATGATTCCCAAAACTGTGGACATTTTCGTTTGTTTCGGCGAGAAAACTTGCAAATTATTCAAATTTTATTAGAAAACGCCATAGTAACATTGAACGAGATCTTTTACCAACAGAGAAGCATTTATCAGTAGCTTCAGGATATTTTTGAAAATATATATTCTTTGATTCCGTGAGTCTGAAAGTGGTGCTACACGTGGCCCCAATCTTCCGTCTATAACGAGTTTCGACCTCAGCAAAATATAACACCAGTTTGGGCCTCCCAGTGCGGAAAGATCTTTACACAACGAATATTTTTTAAATATTTATTTTCAGTTGGGCAATACTCTTTAGAGTGTCATAGCTTAATGAATCACAATTATTTGAAATTTGACTTAAAAGTTAGCAGCTGGCAGCTAGAATCGACCACAATAACCTGAAAAGAGCTTATTAACATCATACGATGCATATGGCAATGATTCCCAAAACTGTGGACATTTTCGTTTGTTTCGGCGAGAAAACTTGCAAATTATTCAAAT
The DNA here is from genome assembly GCA_940337035.1 of Agriotes lineatus. Classification (NCBI taxonomy): domain Eukaryota; kingdom Metazoa; phylum Arthropoda; class Insecta; order Coleoptera; family Elateridae; genus Agriotes; species Agriotes lineatus. The sequence continues at coordinate 3,868 of CALNHX010011932.1, forward strand.
TTTATTAGAAAACGCCATAGTAACATTGAACGAGATCTTTTACCAACAGAGAAGCATTTATCAGTAGCTTCAGGATATTTTTGAAAATATATATTCTTTGATTCCGTGAGTCTGAAAGTGGTGCTACACGTGGCCCCAATCTTCCGTCTATAACGAGTTTCGACCTCAGCAAAATATAACACCAGTTTGGGCCTCCCAGTGCGGAAAGATCTTTACAAAACGAATATTTTTTAAATATTTATTTTCAGTTGGGCAATACTCTTTAGAGTGTCATAGCTTAATGAATCACAATTATTCGAAATTTGACTTAAAAGTTAGCAGCTGGCAGCTAGAATCGACCACAATAACCTGAAAAGAGCTTATTAACATCATACGATGCATATGGCAATGATTCCCAAAACTGTGGACATTTTCGTTTGTTTCGGCGAGAAAACTTGCAAATTATTCAAATTTTATTAGAAAACGCCATAGTAACATTGAACGAGATCTTTTACCAACAGAGAAGCATTTATCAGTAGCTTCAGGATATTTTTGAAAATATATATTCTTTGATTCCGTGAGTCTGAAAGTGGTGCTACACGTGGCCCCAATCTTCCGTCTCTAACGAGTTTCGACCTCAGCAAAATATAACACCAGTTTGGGCCTCCCAGTGCGGAAAGATCTTTACACAACGAATATTTTTTTAAATACTTATTTTCAGTTGGGCAATACTCTTTAGAGTGTCATAGCTTAATGAATCACAATTATTCGAAATTTGACTTAAAAGTTAGCAGCTGGCAGATAGAATCGACCACAATAACCTGAAAAGAGCTTATTAACATCATACGATGCATATGGCAATGATTCCCAAAACTGTGGCCATTTTCGTTTGTTTCGGCGAGAAAACTTGCAAATTATTCAAAGTTTATTAGAAAACGCCATAGTAACATTGAACGAGATCTTCTACCAACAGAGAAGCATTTATCAGTAGCTTCAGGATATTTTTGAAAATATATATTCTTTGATTCCGTGAGTCTGAAAGTGGTGCTACACGTGGCCCCAATCTTCCGTCTATAACGAGTTTCGACCTCACAGCAAAATATAACACCAGTTTGGGCCTCCCAGTGCGGAAAGATCTTTACACCACGAATATTTTTTTAAATACTTATTTTCAGTTGGGCAATACTCTTTAGAGTGTCATAGCTTAATGAATCACAATTATTCGAAATTTGACTTAAAAGTTAGCAGCTGCCAGCTAGAATCGACCACAATAACCTGAAAAGAGCTTATTAACATCATACGATGCATATGGCAATGATTCCCAAAACTGTGGCCATTTTCGTTTGTTTCGGCGAGAAAACTTGCAAATTATTCAAATTTTATTAGAAAACGCAATAGTAACATTGAACGAGATCTTCTACCAACAGAGAAGCATTTATCAGTAGCTTCAGGATATTTTTGAAAATATATATTCTTTGATTCCGTGAGTCTGAAAGTGGTGCTACACGTGTCCCCAATCTTCCGTCTATAACGAGTTTCGACCTCAGCAAAATATAACACCAGTTTGGGCCTCCCAGTGCGGAAAGATCTTTACACAACGAATATTTTTTTAAATACTTATTTTCAGTTGGGCAATACTCTTTAGAGTGTCATAGCTTAATGAATCACAATTATTCGAAATTTGACTTAAAAGTTAGCAGCTGGCAGATAGAATCGACCACAATAACCTGAAAAGAGCTTATTAACATCATACGATGCATATGGCAATGATTCCCAAAACTGTGGCCATTTTCGTTTGTTTCGGCGAGAAAACTTGCAAATTATTCAAATTTTATTAGAAAACGCAATAGTAACATTGAACGAGATCTTCTACCAACAGAGAAGCATTTATCAGTAGCTTCAGGATATTTTTGAAAATATATATTCTTTGATTCCGTGAGTCTGAAAGTGGTGCTACACGTGTCCCCAATCTTCCGTCTATAACGAGTTTCGACCTCAGCAAAATATAACACCAGTTTGGGCCTCCCAGTGCGGAAAGATCTTTACACAACGAATATTTTTTTAAATACTTATTTTCAGTTGGGCAATACTCTTTAGAGTGTCATAGCTTAATGAATCACAATTATTCGAAATTTGACTTAAAAGTTAGCAGCTGGCAGATAGAATCGACCACAATAACCTGAAAAGAGCTTATTAACATCATACGATGCATATGGCAATGATTCCCAAAACTGTGGCCATTTTCGTTTGTTTCGGCGAGAAAACTTGCAAATTATTCAAAGTTTATTAGAAAACGCCATAGTAACATTGAACGAGATCTTTTACCAACAGAGAAGCATTTATCAGTAGCTTCAGGATATTTTTGAAAATATATATTCTTTGATTCCGTGAGTCTGAAAGTGGTGCTACACGTGTCCCCAATCTTCCGTCTATAACGAGTTTCGACCTCAGCAAAATATAACACCAGTTTGGGCCTCCCAGTGCGGAAAGATCTTTACACAACGAATATTTTTTTAAATACTTATTTTCAGTTGGGCAATACTCTTTAGAGTGTCATAGCTTAATGAATCACAATTATTCGAAATTTGACTTAAAAGTTAGCAGCTGGCAGATAGAATCGACCACAATAACCTGAAAAGAGCTTATTAACATCATACGATGCATATGGCAATGATTCCCAAAACTGTGGCCATTTTCGTTTGTTTCGGCGAGAAAACTTGCAAATTATTCAAAGTTTATTAGAAAACGCCATAGTAACATTGAACGAGATCTTCTACCAACAGAGAAGCATTTATCAGTAGCTTCAGGATATTTTTGAAAATATATATTCTTTGATTCCGTGAGTCTGAAAGTGGTGCTACACGTGGCCCCAATCTTCCGTCTATAACGAGTTTCGACCTCACAGCAAAATATAACACCAGTTTGGGCCTCCCAGTGCGGAAAGATCTTTACACAACGAATATTTTTTTAAATATTTATTTTTAGTTGGGCAATACTCTTTAGAGTGTCATAGCTTAATGAATCACAATTATTCGAAATTTGACTTAAAAGTTAGCAGCTGGCAGCTAGAATCGACCACAATAACCTGAAAAGAGCTTATTAACATCATACGATGCATATGGCAATGATTCCCAAAACTGTGGCCATTTTCGTTTGTTTCGGCGAGAAAACTTGCAAATTATTCAAATTTTATTAGAAAACGCCATAGTAACATTGAACGAGATCTTCTACCAACAGAGAAGCATTTATCAGTAGCTTCAGGATATTTTTGAAAATATATCTTCTTTGATTCCTTGAGTCTGAAAGTGGTGCTACACGTGGCCCCAATCTTCCGTCTATAACGAGTTTCGACCTCACAGCAAAATATAACACCAGTTTGGGCCTCCCAGTGCGGAAAGATCTTTACACCACGAATATTTTTTTAAATACTTATTTTCAGTTGGGCAATACTCTTTAGAGTGTCATAGCTTAATGAATCACAATTATTCGAAATTTGACTTAAAAGTTAGCAGCTGGCAGCTAGAATCGACCACAATAACCTGAAAAGAGCTTATTAACATCATACGATGCATATGGCAATGATTCCCAAAACTGTGGCCATTTTCGTTTGTTTCGGCGAGAAAACTTGCAAATTATTCAAAGTTTATTAGAAAACGCCATAGTAACATTGAACGAGATCTTCTACCAACAGAGAAGCATTTATCAGTAGCTTCAGGATATTTTTGAAAATATATATTCTTTGATTCCGTGAGTCTGAAAGTGGTGCTACACGTGGCCCCAATCTTCCGTCTATAACGAGTTTCGACCTCAGCAAAATATAACACCAGTTTGGGCCTCCCAGTGCGGAAAGATCTTTACACAACGAATATTTTTTAAATATTTATTTTCAGTTGGGCAATACTCTTTAGAGTGTCATAGCTTAATGAATCACAATTATTCGAAATTTGACTTAAAAGTTAGCAGCTGGCAGCTAGAATCGACCACAATAACCTGAAAAGAGCTTATTAACATCATACGATGCATATGGCAATGATTCCCAAAACTGTGGACATTTTCGTTTGTTTCGGCGAGAAAACTTGCAAATTATTCAAATTTTATTAGAAAACGCCATAGTAACATTGAACGAGATCTTTTACCAACAGAGAAGCATTTATCAGTAGCTTCAGGATATTTTTGAAAATATATATTCTTTGATTCCGTGAGTCTGAAAGTGGTGCTACACGTGTCCCCAATCTTCCGTCTATAACGAGTTTCGACCTCAGCAAAATATAACACCAGTTTGGGCCTCCCAGTGCGGAAAGATCTTTACACAACGAATATTTTTTAAATATTTATTTTCAGTTGGGCAATACTCTTTAGAGTGTCATAGCTTAATGAATCACAATTATTCGAAATTTGACTTAAAAGTTAGCAGCTGGCAGCTAGAATCGACCACAATAACCTGAAAAGAGCTTATTAACATCATACGATGCATATGGCAATGATTCCCAAAACTGTGGACATTTTCGTTTGTTTCGGCGAGAAAACTTGCAAATTATTCAAATTTTATTAGAAAACGCAATAGTAACATTGAACGAGATCTTCTACCAACAGAGAAGCATTTATCAGTAGCTTCAGGATATTTTTGAAAATATATATTCTTTGATTCCGTGAGTCTGAAAGTGGTGCTACACGTGTCCCCAATCTTCCGTCTATAACGAGTTTCGACCTCAGCAAAATATAACACCAGTTTGGGCCTCCCAGTGCGGAAAGATCTTTACACAACGAATATTTTTTTAAATACTTATTTTCAGTTGGGCAATACTCTTTAGAGTGTCATAGCTTAATGAATCACAATTATTCGAAATTTGACTTAAAAGTTAGCAGCTGGCAGATAGAATCGACCACAATAACCTGAAAAGAGCTTATTAACATCATACGATGCATATGGCAATGATTCCCAAAACTGTGGCCATTTTCGTTTGTTTCGGCGAGAAAACTTGCAAATTATTCAAATTTTATTAGAAAACGCCATAGTAACATTGAACGAGATCTTTTACCAACAGAGAAGCATTTATCAGTAGCTTCAGGATATTTTTGAAAATATATATTCTTTGATTCCGTGAGTCTGAAAGTGGTGCTACACGTGGCCCCAATCTTCCGTCTATAACGAGTTTCGACCTCAGCAAAATATAACACCAGTTTGGGCCTCCCAGTGCGGAAAGATCTTTACACAACGAATATTTTTTAAATATTTATTTTCAGTTGGGCAATACTCTTTAGAGTGTCATAGCTTAATGAATCACAATTATTCGAAATTTGACTTAAAAGTTAGCAGCTGGCAGCTAGAATCGACCACAATAACCTGAAAAGAGCTTATTAACATCATACGATGCATATGGCAATGATTCCCAAAACTGTGGACATTTTCGTTTGTTTCGGCGAGAAAACTTGCAAATTATTCAAATTTTATTAGAAAACGCAATAGTAACATTGAACGAGATCTTCTACCAACAGAGAAGCATTTATCAGTAGCTTCAGGATATTTTTGAAAATATATATTCTTTGATTCCGTGAGTCTGAAAGTGGTGCTACACGTGGCCCCAATCTTCCGTCTATAACGAGTTTCGACCTCAGCAAAATATAACACCAGTTTGGGCCTCCCAGTGCGGAAAGATCTTTACACAACGAATATTTTTTAAATATTTATTTTCAGTTGGGCAATACTCTTTAGAGTGTCATAGCTTAATGAATCACAATTATTCGAAATTTGACTTAAAAGTTAGCAGCTGGCAGCTAGAATCGACCACAATAACCTGAAAAGAGCTTATTAACATCATACGATGCATATGGCAATGATTCCCAAAACTGTGGACATTTTCGTTTGTTTCGGCGAGAAAACTTGCAAATTATTCAAATTTTATTAGAAAACGCAATAGTAACATTGAACGAGATCTTCTACCAACAGAGAAGCATTTATCAGTAGCTTCAGGATATTTTTGAAAATATATATTCTTTGATTCCGTGAGTCTGAAAGTGGTGCTACACGTGTCCCCAATCTTCCGTCTATAACGAGTTTCGACCTCAGCAAAATATAACACCAGTTTGGGCCTCCCAGTGCGGAAAGATCTTTACACAACGAATATTTTTTTAAATACTTATTTTCAGTTGGGCAATACTCTTTAGAGTGTCATAGCTTAATGAATCACAATTATTCGAAATTTGACTTAAAAGTTAGCAGCTGGCAGATAGAATCGACCACAATAACCTGAAAAGAGCTTATTAACATCATACGATGCATATGGCAATGATTCCCAAAACTGTGGCCATTTTCGTTTGTTTCGGCGAGAAAACTTGCAAATTATTCAAATTTTATTAGAAAACGCCATAGTAACATTGAACGAGATCTTTTACCAACAGAGAAGCATTTATCAGTAGCTTCAGGATATTTTTGAAAATATATATTCTTTGATTCCGTGAGTCTGAAAGTGGTGCTACACGTGGCCCCAATCTTCCGTCTATAACGAGTTTCGACCTCAGCAAAATATAACACCAGTTTGGGCCTCCCAGTGCGGAAAGATCTTTACACAACGAATATTTTTTTAAATACTTATTTTCAGTTGGGCAATACTCTTTAGAGTGTCATAGCTTAATGAATCACAATTATTCGAAATTTGACTTAAAAGTTAGCAGCTGGCAGATAGAATCGACCACAATAACCTGAAAAGAGCTTATTAACATCATACGATGCATATGGCAATGATTCCCAAAACTGTGGCCATTTTCGTTTGTTTCGGCGAGAAAACTTGCAAATTATTCAAAGTTTATTAGAAAACGCCATAGTAACATTGAACGAGATCTTCTACCAACAGAGAAGCATTTATCAGTAGCTTCAGGATATTTTTGAAAATATATATTCTTTGATTCCGTGAGTCTGAAAGTGGTGCTACACGTGGCCCCAATCTTCCGTCTATAACGAGTTTCGACCTCACAGCAAAATATAACACCAGTTTGGGCCTCCCAGTGCGGAAAGATCTTTACACAACGAATATTTTTTTAAATATTTATTTTTAGTTGGGCAATACTCTTTAGAGTGTCATAGCTTAATGAATCACAATTATTCGAAATTTGACTTAAAAGTTAGCAGCTGGCAGCTAGAATCGACCACAATAACCTGAAAAGAGCTTATTAACATCATACGATGCATATGGCAATGATTCCCAAAACTGTGGCCATTTTCGTTTGTTTCGGCGAGAAAACTTGCAAATTATTCAAATTTTATTAGAAAACGCCATAGTAACATTGAACGAGATCTTCTACCAACAGAGAAGCATTTATCAGTAGCTTCAGGATATTTTTGAAAATATATCTTCTTTGATTCCTTGAGTCTGAAAGTGGTGCTACACGTGGCCCCAATCTTCCGTCTATAACGAGTTTCGACCTCACAGCAAAATATAACACCAGTTTGGGCCTCCCAGTGCGGAAAGATCTTTACACCACGAATATTTTTTTAAATACTTATTTTCAGTTGGGCAATACTCTTTAGAGTGTCATAGCTTAATGAATCACAATTATTCGAAATTTGACTTAAAAGTTAGCAGCTGGCAGCTAGAATCGACCACAATAACCTGAAAAGAGCTTATTAACATCATACGATGCATATGGCAATGATTCCCAAAACTGTGGCCATTTTCGTTTGTTTCGGCGAGAAAACTTGCAAATTATTCAAAGTTTATTAGAAAACGCCATAGTAACATTGAACGAGATCTTCTACCAACAGAGAAGCATTTATCAGTAGCTTCAGGATATTTTTGAAAATATATATTCTTTGATTCCGTGAGTCTGAAAGTGGTGCTACACGTGGCCCCAATCTTCCGTCTATAACGAGTTTCGACCTCAGCAAAATATAACACCAGTTTGGGCCTCCCAGTGCGGAAAGATCTTTACACAACGAATATTTTTTAAATATTTATTTTCAGTTGGGCAATACTCTTTAGAGTGTCATAGCTTAATGAATCACAATTATTCGAAATTTGACTTAAAAGTTAGCAGCTGGCAGCTAGAATCGACCACAATAACCTGAAAAGAGCTTATTAACATCATATGATGCATATGGCAATGATTCCCAAAACTGTGGCCATTTTCGTTTGTTTCGGCGAGAAAACTTGCAAATTATTCAAATTTTATTAGAAAACGCCATAGTAACATTGAACGAGATCTTTTACCAACAGAGAAGCATTTATCAGTAGCTTCAGGATATTTTTGAAAATATATATTCTTTGATTCCGTGAGTCTGAAAGTGGTGCTACACGTGGCCCCAATCTTCCGTCTATAACGAGTTTCGACCTCAGCAAAATATAACACCAGTTTGGGCCTCCCAGTGCGGAAAGATCTTTACACAACGAATATTTTTTAAATATTTATTTTCAGTTGGGCAATACTCTTTAGAGTGTCATAGCTTAATGAATCACAATTATTCGAAATTTGACTTAAAAGTTAGCAGCTGGCAGCTAGAATCGACCACAATAACCTGAAAAGAGCTTATTAACATCATACGATGCATATGGCAATGATTCCCAAAACTGTGGACATTTTCGTTTGTTTCGGCGAGAAAACTTGCAAATTATTCAAATTTTATTAGAAAACGCCATAGTAACATTGAACGAGATCTTCTACCAACAGAGAAGCATTTATCAGTAGCTTCAGGATATTTTTGAAAATATATATTCTTTGATTCCGTGAGTCTGAAAGTGGTGCTACACGTGGCCCCAATCTTCCGTCTATAACGAGTTTCGACCTCAGCAAAATATAACACCAGTTTGGGCCTCCCAGTGCGGAAAGATCTTTACACAACGAATATTTTTTAAATATTTATTTTCAGTTGGGCAATACTCTTTAGAGTGTCATAGCTTAATGAATCACAATTATTCGAAATTTGACTTAAAAGTTAGCAGCTGGCAGCTAGAATCGACCACAATAACCTGAAAAGAGCTTATTAACATCATACGATGCATATGGCAATGATTCCCAAAACTGTGGACATTTTCGTTTGTTTCGGCGAGAAAACTTGCAAATTATTCAAATTTTATTAGAAAACGCCATAGTAACATTGAACGAGATCTTTTACCAACAGAGAAGCATTTATCAGTAGCTTCAGGATATTTTTGAAAATATATATTCTTTGATTCCGTGAGTCTGAAAGTGGTGCTACACGTGGCCCCAATCTTCCGTCTATAACGAGTTTCGACCTCAGCAAAATATAACACCAGTTTGGGCCTCCCAGTGCGGAAAGATCTTTACACAACGAATATTTTTTAAATATTTATTTTCAGTTGGGCAATACTCTTTAGAGTGTCATAGGTTAATGAATCACAATTATTCGAAATTTGACTTAAAAGTTAGCAGCTGGCAGCTAGAATCGACCACAATAACCTGAAGAGAGCTTATTAACATCATACGATGCATATGGCAATGATTCCCAAAACTGTGGACATTTTCGTTTGTTTCGGCGAGAAAACTTGCAAATTATTCAAATTTTATTAGAAAACGCCATAGTAACATTGAACGAGATCTTTTACCAACAGAGAAGCATTTATCAGTAGCTTCAGGATATTTTTGAAAATATATATTCTTTGATTCCGTGAGTCTGAAAGTGGTGCTACACGTGGCCCCAATCTTCCGTCTATAACGAGTTTCGACCTCAGCAAAATATAACACCAGTTTGGGCCTCCCAGTGCGGAAAGATCTTTACACAACGAATATTTTTTAAATATTTATTTTCAGTTGGGCAATACTCTTTAGAGTGTCATAGCTTAATGAATCACAATTATTCGAAATTTGACTTAAAAGTTAGCAGCTGGCAGCTAGAATCGACCACAATAACCTGAAAAGAGCTTATTAACATCATACGATGCATATGGCAATGATTCCCAAAACTGTGGACATTTTCGTTTGTTTCGGCGAGAAAACTTGCAAATTATTCAAATTTTATTAGAAAACGCCATAGTAACATTGAACGAGATCTTTTACCAACAGAGAAGCATTTATCAGTAGCTTCAGGATATTTTTGAAAATATATATTCTTTGATGCCGTGAGTCTGAAAGTGGTGCTACACGTGGCCCCAATCTTCCGTCTATAACGAGTTTCGACCTCAGCAAAATATAACACCAGTTTGGGCCTCCCAGTGCGAAAAGATCTTTACACAACGAATATTTTTTTAAATATTTATTTTCAGTTGGGCAATACTCTTTAGAGTGTCATAGCTTAATGAATCACAATTATTCGAAATTTGACTTAAAAGTTAGCAGCTGGCAGCTAGAATCGACCACAATAACCTGAAAAGAGCTTATTAACATCATACGATGCATATGGCAATGATTCCCAAAACTGTGGCCATTTTCGTTTGTTTCGGCGAGAAAACTTGCAAATTATTCAAATTTTATTAGAAAACGCAATAGTAACATTGAACGAGATCTTCTACCAACAGAGAAGCATTTATCAGTAGCTTCAGGATATTTTTGAAAATATATATTCTTTGATTCCGTGAGTCTGAAAGTGGTGCTACACGTGTCCCCAATCTTCCGTCTATAACGAGTTTCGACCTCACAGCAAAATATAACACCAGTTTGGGCCTCCCAGTGCGGAAAGATCTTTACACAACGAATATTTTTTTAAATATTTATTTTTAGTTGGGCAATACTCTTTAGAGTGTCATAGCTTAATGAATCACAATTATTCGAAATTTGACTTAAAAGTTAGCAGCTGGCAGCTAGAATCGACCACAATAACCTGAAAAGAGCTTATTAACATCATACGATGCATATGGCAATGATTCCCAAAACTGTGGCCATTTTCGTTTGTTTCGGCGAGAAAACTTGCAAATTATTCAAATTTTATTAGAAAACGCCATAGTAACATTGAACGAGATCTTCTACCAACAGAGAAGCATTTATCAGTAGCTTCAGGATATTTTTGAAAATATATCTCCTTTGATTCCTTGAGTCTGAAAGTGGTGCTACACGTGGCCCCAATCTTCCGTCTATAACGAGTTTCGACCTCACAGCAAAATATAACACCAGTTTGGGCCTCCCAGTGCGGAAAGATCTTTACACCACGAATATTTTTTTAAATACTTATTTTCAGTTGGGCAATACTCTTTAGAGTGTCATAGCTTAATGAATCACAATTATTCGAAATTTGACTTAAAAGTTAGCAGCTGGCAGCTAGAATCGACCACAATAACCTGAAAAGAGCTTATTAACATCATACGATGCATATGGCAATGATTCCCAAAACTGTGGCCATTTTCGTTTGTTTCGGCGAGAAAACTTGCAAATTATTCAAAGTTTATTAGAAAACGCCATAGTAACATTGAACGAGATCTTCTACCAACAGAGAAGCATTTATCAGTAGCTTCAGGATATTTTTGAAAATATATATTCTTTGATTCCGTGAGTCTGAAAGTGGTGCTACACGTGGCCCCAATCTTCCGTCTATAACGAGTTTCGACCTCAGCAAAATATAACACCAGTTTGGGCCTCCCAGTGCGGAAAGATCTTTACACAACGAATATTTTTTAAATATTTATTTTCAGTTGGGCAATACTCTTTAGAGTGTCATAGCTTAATGAATCACAATTATTCGAAATTTGACTTAAAAGTTAGCAGCTGGCAGCTAGAATCGACCACAATAACCTGAAAAGAGCTTATTAACATCATACGATGCATATGGCAATGATTCCCAAAACTGTGGACATTTTCGTTTGTTTCGGCGAGAAAACTTGCAAATTATTCAAATTTTATTAGAAAACGCCATAGTAACATTGAACGAGATCTTTTACCAACAGAGAAGCATTTATCAGTAGCTTCAGGATATTTTTGAAAATATATATTCTTTGATTCCGTGAGTCTGAAAGTGGTGCTACACGTGGCCCCAATCTTCCGTCTATAACGAGTTTCGACCTCAGCAAAATATAACACCAGTTTGGGCCTCCCAGTGCGGAAAGATCTTTACACAACGAATATTTTTTAAATATTTATTTTCAGTTGGGCAATACTCTTTAGAGTGTCATAGCTTAATGAATCACAATTATTCGAAATTTGACTTAAAAGTTAGCAGCTGGCAGCTAGAATCGACCACAATAACCTGAAAAGAGCTTATTAACATCATACGATGCATATGGCAATGATTCCCAAAACTGTGGACATTTTCGTTTGTTTCGGCGAGAAAACTTGCAAATTATTCAAATTTTATTAGAAAACGCCATAGTAACATTGAACGAGATCTTCTACCAACAGAGAAGCATTTATCAGTAGCTTCAGGATATTTTTGAAAATATATATTCTTTGATTCCGTGAGTCTGAAAGTGGTGCTACACGTGGCCCCAATCTTCCGTCTATAACGAGTTTCGACCTCAGCAAAATATAACACCAGTTTGGGCCTCCCAGTGCGGAAAGATCTTTACACAACGAATATTTTTTAAATATTTATTTTCAGTTGGGCAATACTCTTTAGAGTGTCATAGCTTAATGAATCACAATTATTCGAAATTTGACTTAAAAGTTAGCAGCTGGCAGCTAGAATCGACCACAATAACCTGAAAAGAGCTTATTAACATCATACGATGCATATGGCAATGATTCCCAAAACTGTGGACATTTTCGTTTGTTTCGGCGAGAAAACTTGCAAATTATTCAAATTTTATTAGAAAACGCCATAGTAACATTGAACGAGATCTTTTACCAACAGAGAAGCATTTATCAGTAGCTTCAGGATATTTTTGAAAATATATATTCTTTGATTCCGTGAGTCTGAAAGTGGTGCTACACGTGGCCCCAATCTTCCGTCTATAACGAGTTTCGACCTCAGCAAAATATAACACCAGTTTGGGCCTCCCAGTGCGGAAAGATCTTTACACAACGAATATTTTTTAAATATTTATTTTCAGTTGGGCAATACTCTTTAGAGTGTCATAGCTTAATGAATCACAATTATTCGAAATTTGACTTAAAAGTTAGCAGCTGGCAGCTAGAATCGACCACAATAACCTGAAAAGAGCTTATTAACATCATACGATGCATATGGCAATGATTCCCAAAACTGTGGACATTTTCGTTTGTTTCGGCGAGAAAACTTGCAAATTATTCAAATTTTATTAGAAAACGCCATAGTAACATTGAACGAGATCTTTTACCAACAGAGAAGCATTTATCAGTAGCTTCAGGATATTTTTGAAAATATATATTCTTTGATTCCGTGAGTCTGAAAGTGGTGCTACACGTGGCCCCAATCTTCCGTCTATAACGAGTTTCGACCTCAGCAAAATATAACACCAGTTTGGGCCTCCCAGTGCGGAAAGATCTTTACACAACGAATATTTTTTAAATATTTATTTTCAGTTGGGCAATACTCTTTAGAGTGTCATAGCTTAATGAATCACAATTATTCGAAATTTGACTTAAAAGTTAGCAGCTGGCAGCTAGAATCGACCACAATAACCTGAAAAGAGCTTATTAACATCATACGATGCATATGGCAATGATTCCCAAAACTGTGGACATTTTCGTTTGTTTCGGCGAGAAAACTTGCAAATTATTCAAATTTTATTAGAAAACGCCATAGTAACATTGAACGAGATCTTCTACCAACAGAGAAGCATTTATCAGTAGCTTCAGGATATTTTTGAAAATATATATTCTTTGATTCCGTGAGTCTGAAAGTGGTGCTACACGTGGCCCCAATCTTCCGTCTATAACGAGTTTCGACCTCAGCAAAATATAACACCAGTTTGGGCCTCCCAGTGCGGAAAGATCTTTACACAACGAATATTTTTTAAATATTTATTTTCAGTTGGGCAATACTCTTTAGAGTGTCATAGCTTAATGAATCACAATTATTCGAAATTTGACTTAAAAGTTAGCAGCTGGCAGCTAGAATCGACCACAATAACCTGAAAAGAGCTTATTAACATCATACGATGCATATGGCAATGATTCCCAAAACTGTGGACATTTTCGTGTGTTTCGGCGAGAAAACTTGCAAATTATTCAAATTTTATTAGAAAACGCCATAGTAACATTGAACGAGATCTTTTACCAACAGAGAAGCATTTATCAGTAGCTTCAGGATATTTTTGAAAATATATATTCTTTGATTCCGTGAGTCTGAAAGTGGTGCTACACGTGGCCCCAATCTTCCGTCTATAACGAGTTTCGACCTCAGCAAAATATAACACCAGTTTGGGCCTCCCAGTGCGGAAAGATCTTTACACAACGAATATTTTTTAAATATTTATTTTCAGTTGGGCAATACTCTTTAGAGTGTCATAGCTTAATGAATCACAATTATTCGAAATTTGACTTAAAAGTTAGCAGCTGGCAGCTAGAATCGACCACAATAACCTGAAAAGAGCTTATTAACATCATACGATGCATATGGCAATGATTCCCAAAACTGTGCACATTTTCGTTTGTTTCGGCGAGAAAACTTGCAAATTATTCAAATTTTATTAGAAAACGCCATAGTAACATTGAACGAGATCTTTTACCAACAGAGAAGCATTTATCAGTAGCTTCAGGATATTTTTGAAAATATATATTCTTTGATTCCGTGAGTCTGAAAGTGGTGCTACACGTGGCCCCAATCTTCCGTCTATAACGAGTTTCGACCTCAGCAAAATATAACACCAGTTTGGGCCTCCCAGTGCGGAAAGATCTTTACACAACGAATATTTTTTAAATATTTATTTTCAGTTGGGCAATACTCTTTAGAGTGTCATAGCTTAATGAATCACAATTATTCGAAATTTGACTTAAAAGTTAGCAGCTGGCAGCTAGAATCGACCACAATAACCTGAAAAGAGCTTATTAACATCATACGATGCATATGGCAATGATTCCCAAAACTGTGGACATTTTCGTTTGTTTCGGCGAGAAAACTTGCAAATTATTCAAATTTTATTAGAAAACGCCATAGTAACATTGAACGAGATCTTTTACCAACAGAGAAGCATTTATCAGTAGCTTCAGGATATTTTTGAAAATATATATTCTTTGATGCCGTGAGTCTGAAAGTGGTGCTACACGTGGCCCCAATCTTCCGTCTATAACGAGTTTCGACCTCAGCAAAATATAACACCAGTTTGGGCCTCCCAGTGCGAAAAGATCTTTACACAACGAATATTTTTTTAAATATTTATTTTCAGTTGGGCAATACTCTTTAGAGTGTCATAGCTTAATGAATCACAATTATTCGAAATTTGACTTAAAAGTTAGCAGCTGGCAGCTAGAATCGACCACAATAACCTGAAAAGAGCTTATTAACATCATACGATGCATATGGCAATGATTCCCAAAACTGTGGCCATTTTCGTTTGTTTCGGCGAGAAAACTTGCAAATTATTCAAATTTTATTAGAAAACGCAATAGTAACATTGAACGAGATCTTCTACCAACAGAGAAGCATTTATCAGTAGCTTCAGGATATTTTTGAAAATATATATTCTTTGATTCCGTGAGTCTGAAAGTGGTGCTACACGTGGCCCCAATCTTCCGTCTATAACGAGTTTCGACCTCAGCAAAATATAACACCAGTTTGGGCCTCCCAGTGCGGAAAGATCTTTACACAACGAATATTTTTTAAATATTTATTTTCAGTTGGGCAATACTCTTTAGAGTGTCATAGCTTAATGAATCACAATTATTCGAAATTTGACTTAAAAGTTAGCAGCTGGCAGCTAGAATCGACCACAATAACCTGAAAAGAGCTTATTAACATCATACGATGCATATGGCAATGATTCCCAAAACTGTGGACATTTTCGTTTGTTTCGGCGAGAAAACTTGCAAATTATTCAAATTTTATTAGAAAACGCCATAGTAACATTGAACGAGATCTTTTACCAACAGAGAAGCATTTATCAGTAGCTTCAGGATATTTTTGAAAATATATATTCTTTGATTCCGTGAGTCTGAAAGTGGTGCTACACGTGGCCCCAATCTTCCGTCTATAACGAGTTTCGACCTCAGCAAAATATAACACCAGTTTGGGCCTCCCAGTGCGGAAAGATCTTTACACAACGAATATTTTTTAAATATTTATTTTCAGTTGGGCAATACTCTTTAGAGTGTCATAGCTTAATGAATCACAATTATTCGAAATTTGACTTAAAAGTTAGCAGCTGGCAGCTAGAATCGACCACAATAACCTGAAAAGAGCTTATTAACATCATACGATGCATATGGCAATGATTCCCAAAACTGTGGACATTTTCGTTTGTTTCGGCGAGAAAACTTGCAAATTATTCAAATTTTATTAGAAAACGCAATAGTAACATTGAACGAGATCTTTTACCAACAGAGAAGCATTTATCAGTAGCTTCAGGATATTTTTGAAAATATATATTCTTTGATTCCGTGAGTCTGAAAGTGGTGCTACACGTGGCCCCAATCTTCCGTCTATAACGAGTTTCGACCTCAGCAAAATATAACACCAGTTTGGGCCTCCCAGTGCGGAAAGATCTTTACACAACGAATATTTTTTAAATATTTATTTTCAGTTGGGCAATACTCTTTAGAGTGTCATAGCTTAATGAATCACAATTATTCGAAATTTGACTTAAAAGTTAGCAGCTGGCAGCTAGAATCGACCACAATAACCTGAAAAGAGCTTATTAACATCATACGATGCATATGGCAATGATTCCCAAAACTGTGGACATTTTCGTTTGTTTCGGCGAGAAAACTTGCAAATTATTCAAATTTTATTAGAAAACGCCATAGTAACATTGAACGAGATCTTTTACCAACAGAGAAGCATTTATCAGTAGCTTCAGGATATTTTTGAAAATATATATTCTTTGATGCCGTGAGTCTGAAAGTGGTGCTACACGTGGCCCCAATCTTCCGTCTATAACGAGTTTCGACCTCAGCAAAATATAACACCAGTTTGGGCCTCCCAGTGCGGAAAGATCTTTACACAACGAATATTTTTTTAAATATTTATTTTCAGTTGGGCAATACTCTTTAGAGTGTCATAGCTTAATGAATCACAATTATTCGAAATTTGACTTAAAAGTTAGCAGCTGGCAGCTAGAATCGACCACAATAACCTGAAAAGAGCTTATTAACATCATACGATGCATATGGCAATGATTCCCAAAACTGTGGACATTTTCGTTTGTTTCGGCGAGAAAACTTGCAAATTATTCAAATTTTATTAGAAAACGCCATAGTAACATTGAACGAGATCTTCTACCAACAGAGAAGCATTTATCAGTAGCTTCAGGATATTTTTGAAAATATATATTCTTTGATTCCGTGAGTCTGAAAGTGGTGCTACACGTGGCCCCAATCTTCCGTCTATAACGAGTTTCGACCTCACAGCAAAATATAACACTAGTTTGTTCCTCCCGGTGCGGAAAGAGCTTTACACCGCGAATATTTTTTCAAGTATTAATTTTCAATTAGGAATTATTCTTTAGTGTGTCCTAGCTTATTGAAGTAGTACATTTAATTATTCATAGTTTGATTTCAATGTTACAGAAACCAAAAAGAGCCTATTTGTAGAGCCAAAATTACAATCAGTTTAAGTAATTTGTCTAAATAAGATCAAATTTAATACAGCAAGAATTAGGCCATGTATTAGAGCGATTAATTTCCTTTATGATGATGAAATTAGGACTAGTCGGTTTAACATGTTCTTGATCAGTGTAATTTAGTCAGGCTGAATATTGTTTATAATGAAAACCAAAACATACATAATGATAACAAAATAAATCAATAAAGCGTACGGTGACCGAGTATGAAGAAATTATGTCCAGTTCTATACACTTATTATTTTGTATTCCCGCGTAAGTCTGTAGCAGACTCAGATAAGAAACGGCTTGCACTATTGGCCATTTGGGCATTGGCGCAGGGCGAACTCGACGGTACTGCTGAATTGGCGCCATCATTCTGTTCTTGTTTTTGGGCACCGTAGGCGTTATATGTAACGATAGTGAAGTGCTGTGCTCTTTGCTAATAAAATACAAGATGAACCGCAGGAAAATCAAAGGTAAGTAAGTCAAAATTTATTTTAACCATATTACTGCCTTATTAAACAAAAACGCTGCCGTGTCCGTTTTTTCCAGCGTTTAACAGCAGCGTTAAAAGCCCTGTACGGTCGTTGCAACATCATCAGGTTCTTGACTAACTTAAGATCAATATTAATCCAAGTAAATACCGAAAACGGTTTTTCAATATCTAACTTGGTTATTAAAATAACATTGGTGCAGACGCGAGTTGTGACGTCACTTTTACCCCACCGCAGTATCGGGTTACTGTTACTTAAAATGTGCAATTGCAGTGTTGTCAACTGGTGGGAAACCCCCGTTTTATGAACGTGTGGTGATGAGAAAAAATACAGGACTTTTTTTAACATAATGAACCGACACTTGTACAAATAATAAATACGATAACATTAAATGGATGTAGGAAAAAATTGCCCACTTGTAATGTAATCATCCTACAGTGTGTTAAAAAACTATACCTTTTTTTGACGGTTGTAAAAAGTGCTTTTTAATTGTCTTGACACGAAAAAAATTATTTGACAATATCTTGTTTTATTTATTTATTTGTATATTTGGATTCTGAAATCCCTGGTGTAAGATTTGTGATTACAATATTTTCTGCTAGAATGGTTTATACCTTAATGATTATCTATTTACATCATTATAGTATGATTTTCTGCTATTTCTATTAGACGCTGACATTTAAATATAAATAACTAATTTATTTACTTTCCAGCTAATGGTTATATGATCTCCGAAACTGAACAGAGTAGTTCAGTATCGGATTCGTCGTCAGTCAATTTTGAAAAAGCTGTAATCAAATTTCCACCACCATTTGTAAAATACTTTGAGAGTTACGTGCCACTGTCCAGATTGCGTCCAAATTGGGAATCAGCAGCCAATAGTGATTCAAAAATTTTTGAAAAAAACGGTAAGTTTCTGTTTTCTTGTGTTACACTGGAAGTATTTATTTTACAAGTACAACAAATTTAGAGCTGGAATGTAATGAGATCCAAAACCGAGAAGACGTAGTTTCCAGTGAAGATAAAGCAGCTTTGGAGGAGATCTCATCAGTTGCATTTGACAATAAGAGTTCTGGCAATATATCGGATTCTTCATCCGCAGTAGTGCATTCGGGTTCATCTACAGACGTTGATGACAACACATTTTCTGAAAGTAATAGAAAATTTTATAATGAAAAAATATCGTTTTACCTATATATTTGTTATTTTAGGCAATTTCCATAATAATTCAGAACTGAAAGATAGCCTTTATTCATGTTTGGGGAATAAAAACTGTACCGAATCTCATCAAAACCAACATGGAATTAGTGGTATGTAAAGATAGATAATGTAAAACAGTGCCATGAATTTGCAAAGTCTTTTTTCAGACGGTGAAAGTACAGTTCCCAAAGAAAAAACTGAAAACACTGACAGAGTTAATAAAAATGAAGACAGCCGTCTGAATATTGAAAGAAAAACTGTTGGTAAGTGGCAAAAATCTAGTCATAGATAAATAATATTAATAAATCACAAATTTAAGGTGTAGAGCTTACAATGTTGGAACTTGAGGCAAATCAATCTTCTGATAGTAAATATAAAAGTAAATGAAATTGGTTTTTGGTACCGCTTTCTATATGGTAAGAAATTTCAGATGACCTCCATCGTGAAAATGGCATTGTTAGACCTGCTAAAAACTACAGCAAAAAAAAATAATTTTGTACATTCTGTAAGACCTTAAAAACAAATATTGCCAGACACTTTGAGATAGTTCATGATGACAGAGAAGAAGTAATAAAATTTTTAAATCTTGATAAGAAAAGCGTGGAACGTGTGAGTGTGATACGTAAATTGAGAAACATAGGGAATTATGAATATAACATAAAAAAACCGCAAGAACTAATTCTCACCAGACGCAGGCACATTTATCATACACCAAAAAATTATGCAGATTACTTTTTCCCATGCCCCAGGTGCAAGGCTTTTTTCTCTAAAAAATATCTCTCGACACATTTTGAAAGATGCTCGGAAATGTCAAATCGAAAAGGTTGCACAAGATCAGTGATCAGAGATGCTCGAGCTTCGAAAATTACTGTACATCAAGCAGCAAACCAAACACTCAAATCTAAGATAATTCCACCTATGCGGATTGACAAAATCTTCAATGTTCTGAAGCAAGATAAGTTAATCATATTATTTGGCAACCACTTTACTCCATAGTATGTAGGACATCAGGAATACATGATTAGACAACGCATGAGATTACTTGGACGATATTTAATAATTGTACAGAATCTTTGCCCAGACATAACTAAATTATCAAAACTGTTTCATCCGCGCTTCTTTGAAATTGCATTAGAAGGCATTCAACATTTGGCAGGGCTTAAAGTAGAAACAGGAATTTATGAACACCCAAAGTCGGCTCTTGAGATGGTAACCTATCTTTAGAATTTGCGGGAATATCTTAGAAACTACCAACATCAAAGGTGCTAAGACAAAGTTACAAACTCAAGTCCAAAATTTTTTGAAGTTGCTGAATACGGAAGCTGGCGGTAGAATAAATAAACCCGCACACAGAGATTTGATTAGTTTCAGTAGGCAGAATAACGTCTCCAATCAAAGAAAAATTCCTCTATCAAAAGACGTAAAGAAATTTAAATATTTTCTTCTGGAAAGGGCTAAACATTTATATCGGGAAACAAAAAGTGGATTCAGATATGTAATCTGGAAACAACTGGCAGAAGTAACGTTACTCTATGTTACTGTTTATAATAGAAAAAGAAGCGGCGAAATACACCGAATTTCTGTTAAAGACTTCCAGAATATTCAAAATTTAACTTGCACTACGTTACCGGAGACATTAGAAGCTCTAGATGATGAAGAGAGGGAAAAAGCCATGTCAACGTACAAGATTGTGATCAGAGGAAAACTAAATAGAACTGTAAATGCGTTTGTTACAGAAAAAATTAAGCTATATCTCGACTTCATTTACTCTAACAGGGATAAAGCAAATGTTCCCAAAGACAATCCATATTTATTTGGATTACCTGGAATGTTAAGTGGGCTGAGGTTTAAGACATTAGAGACGTGTAGTCTCTTGAGGAAGTACTCAAACATGGCTAACTTGAATAGATCGTCGCTTCTGCGAACAACATTATTACGTAAACATTTTGCCACTAAAGTGGCAACTTTAAATCTACTAGACTCGCAACAAGACACAGTTGTTGATTTTATGGGTCACCATGAAAAGATTCATAAAAACTTTTACAGACAGCAAGTTATCGGCAGAGACTTAATGATAAACAAAATCCTGGATTCAGATACTCTGGAAGAGCAACATTTAGAAAAATGTAAGATAACCATTATTTCTGAAATTATGTTTTGCAAACAGTAAGTAAGAGGCATTTTAATTCTAGGTGAAACAACTTCAAAGAAGAGGATCAAGAGGAAAACAGAAAACAATACTGATCAAAACTCAAATGACTCGAATGTGTATAGTGAGAATGAATATTTACTTCAAAAAAATCTCGAAATATTAAAGACATCACCTAAAAGGCATTGTAGACCAAAGACAAGCAGAAATTATGTATGGAATGATAAGGAAAAAAAGGATGTGGTGGAACCATATGCCACACCTAAAAGGAGTTGTAGAGCAAAACCAAGCAGAAATTATGCGTGGAATGATGAGGCAGAAAAGGATGTCGTGGATCCATATGCCACTGATGATGGAGATGATTCAGTCAAATCAACCGATTTGATGAGTGGGGATGACTCATCTGATGAAATTTACGGTATGTTTGATGTAATGGTGCTTTAGCTATTGATTCATTTTGTAACTCATATTTTAGTAACGACGGATACAAGAAGAAAAGCTGTAAAAACAACCGACAAGAAAAAAAATGCTCAACAAAGGAAAAGGTGGACTAGTGATGAAAAAAATATTATATTAACAAAGTTTCAAAATCATATACATAGGGAAACATATCCAACGGGGTTTGAATGCCAAAGCGTCATTAACAACTATCCGATTTTGCGACATAGAAGCGTCGCAAGCATCAAGAGCTTTCTTCAGCATTTTATGAGAAACTCTAGTACAGCTGTTAGCACATCTTACTAATGTTGTTTCCATGTTGTATTATACTGTACAATTACTAATAATTGTTATACTTAGATTTATGTTTTACATTGTTCAGTTAGTTTTATATATCGATGTAACAAGATTGTGCTACACCTCAAATATATCTTTTATGTATAAATTTACTCTAATACAATTTCGCATAGTAATAATAGGGAAAAGAATAAGGAAAACAACTGCTATCTTAAGTAGAACACCCTGTATATTGTTCGATATTGATATTCTCCTTTAAATTTGGAATTCAAAAACGTACATATCACTTGCACATGTTTTGTGACTTTTTTGTATATGGATTATTTAGAAACGAACTTGGTTACCTATTACAGCAATTATTTAATGAAAACAAAAGAGCAACCACTATAAAAACTATTTTATTTGTTCCTCACTTGTAAACATCAATTTATCAAGTCACTGTATTCACCTTGAAAATGTTTCTTAACTGGTTAGTCAGTAAATTTTTTACTGGCTAGCCAGTTATATTTTACAAGCGTGCTCATAGATAAATGATAGAGTGCAAAGCCAGAGTTGTCTTCCTTAGTATGTGTCATATTGATTAATTTAGTTGCTTGTCAGTTTGACATTTTGAATAAATGGTGAATTTCTAGTTATTTACAAGTGAGGAACAAATAAAACATTCAACAATACACGCCAGGTAACCATTTTTACTGGCTCAAGGATATGACAGGCTCGCCTAAAGGCTCGCCAGTCATCCCAATCCTATCGCCAGTAAAACCTGTTTTACCTGGCTTGTAATGTTAAATACTATTAATTAAATCTAAATAAGAAGAAACTAAATAAATTGGCTCATGTAAGTTACCCTTTGGTTTTCATTAAAAAAAATACTGTAATACCTAACGATGCTTGTTTTTAAATGTTCCTTAAACCAAAAACACTCGAGTGACACATGTGCAAGTCATACATTTTTGAATTCAAAATTTAAAGGAAAATTCAATATCTAACAATATACAGGGTGTTCAATTTAAGATATCAAAGTTAAACTTACTACTTTCTGTGTAATTACTGTGCCAATTATAATAAATTGATATAAAAAAATTAGATATATACCAGAATCTGATATAGTATTCAATAAACAGGATTTGTGACAGTAATTATATTTTTATTTACCTCTCAAGTGATCCAGATTTCATTTAAAAAGAAAAGACGCCAATAATCTGTAACGGGTCTATGAAACAAATATTCTTTGCAGACAATATTCATACACTGAACACATGCTGGGCCACCTTGTTTCTCAGAAATTCAGTAATATTGAAAATTCACTCATTATGACCAGCTTTCGAAAATAGTATTTGGACTTAGTTTTCCTTTAGTGCATATAAACTTAACTTAAATATTAAAAAATGTATTAGAATTAGCTGACCTGCCTGATGACATTCATATACTTGCACGTGCTGTGAATTTATTACACGACAACAAATTATGTTTCCATAGTTACCAGGAAATAATATATTTCTGTGTGCGTTTTAAAAGTGCATACAGGTAAAACTACTTACTGTAGCTTTTCTTCGGTGGTGTAAATAGTTTAGTCTTAATCATTTTTCTATTAAGTACTGGCCCTTGAAAGGATTATGATCTTTTCTATGTATAATTTTAAATTGGACACATTTAGTACACTGCTCAAAAAAACTTGTGGGGCAACTAATTAAATCACGATAACTGGGAGAAAGCATTTAATTGGCATAACGCTTTTCTTCTTTCTCCAAACATGTATACCTGCGACTGCTATTATAGGTAGAGTTATTACAAAACGAGGTACCTGCATTAAATTCCTTGATTAATTTTCAAACATTACGAGCTAGTTGTTTGTGTAATACATATAGGAAGTAGAATTTGCTGCAACGAGTGCATCAATGACGAACAGAAAGTGTCTTACTCTGTGCTTCAGATCTAATCGACGCACCGAAAGTGTTTATAGCAGCATTTCCATAGTAACAATTCTTAAATAAATAAAATGTCTAAGCCTCCAAATGTTATTAAAAAAGCCGACTTTCTATTAGCGAGTAGGAAAAATTTATTACTGCTATTTGTATCTTTGAGTAGTGTAGGTATATTGTAAGATAAGTTGTAACTATGGACATTTTCATGTACTGTAATTGTTTTGTTGGAAATCCAGTAATATCGAGAACTCACTCATCCTGATTAGCCTACACTAGCTTTGATTCAGTTTAGCTTAGTCAACTACCTTGGAATTACTCAGTCGGTAACACCTGAGGCAGAAACTTTGATTAAATATGGCATAATTACAGTATATATTTAGGCTGAAACTTGAATTACACATAGATATATATATATATATATATTATGGACGTCTTCTCTAAATGTTATCTTACGGTATAGATAAGAAGGTTTCTTTCCTATTATGATTTTATAAAAACAAGCAAGCAGTAGAAAGTTTGCGTTTATTGATCATGGATAACTAGTAAATTCAGATAATTTATGTGAAGTGTGTTAAAATTGTCTAATACCAAAGATTAACCTCATACAGGAATTTTGAACTCGTCGAATTTTTTGACAGGTTTTGAATTTTTAACAAGAGCCATATATTGCAG
>CALNHX010011933.1:0-28573 GCA_940337035.1 Agriotes lineatus
ACACATTTTCGGATTTCGTATTCGCACCCGTCTGTGTTGGAAACCACTGATCTAACATAAAATTCAAATCTGTTGTCAATTCTGAATACAGAATTATGTATTTGTCGAAGGTGTTCGTTTGCTCTATCTGTGATGATAATTTCTACTCTCTACTCTACCCGATTTTTTTGCTCCATCCATGATGTTTGTTTGACCGGTGATCAAAATGAAGGGGTTAGTTAGTAGCATACCTTAATATTATTGCTTTTCTTTTCTAGTGTAATACGGGTAATAAAATATTTAAATGCGCTTATACGAACAGAACTATTTTAGAAACATATTCTTCTTAAACACTACGGTTTTTACATTTACAATTTTTCATTACTAAAAGCAAGTTGTAGTAAAGGGTAGTTAAAAGTAGATAAACCGCAACCTATAAAAACTATCTATAACAACTCTGCTAGAACTATGAAAAAGAAATGTACAACTAAATTTTGTATTTGACATAATAGTGTAATAAACGAACTTGATTGCGATCGCTTTAAAGTTCTAATCTGTTTTTAAGTCAGTGAACATTATTGGATTAATTTTAGTTTCTAAGGCCACTTGTCGTGACCTGTTTAGTTTTAGGCCTTTTGAAAAAAAAACGTCCCTATCCGTTCGTTGTCGTGAAATTAGGCGAGCAATGTTAGCTTAAGCAGGGAAATGCTTCCTTAGGCAGATTAATTCGAAGTTTTGCTCTGCTGTTACACGAGCGATCTGGAAAACTGTATTTCTTGTAGTTTGACTTGGC
Organism: Agriotes lineatus; assembly: GCA_940337035.1. Taxonomy (NCBI): domain Eukaryota; kingdom Metazoa; phylum Arthropoda; class Insecta; order Coleoptera; family Elateridae; genus Agriotes; species Agriotes lineatus. The sequence goes on from CALNHX010011933.1 coordinate 773, forward strand.
ATTCAACTCGTGAACGTGCTGCAACAAGGTGCGATATAACGGGCCGCAAATTACTAGTAACGTAATATAGGGGACCGAATATCGTTAAGTTATCTTGTTAATTACGTCCACGTCGGATGTAGAAGGTTCCTTCGACTGTATTTCCAGTTTCGGGGGGTACTACCGGCCCAATAGTGCCGCTTCAGTTGGACACTTCGTATTTCCCATACAGTCGATTTGTTTGACTATTTCATTTCTTCCGCCCACGCAAACCGAAATTGAATCGAAATATTGACTTTTAAAACATTTGCTGAATAAGGAACTAATATAGTAGCTTCAATGATAGTGCACCCGCAAGGGCACCTCTTTCGCAGTGTTTAAACACATGTAGCCCTCATTTAGTATTTGAAATGTGCAAAAGATGTTTTGTCATATTTCGCGTTCGTTTTACTTTATTTTTTCCTATGTTCTGTTAAGAATTATGCAGCAGTTAGCAGAGAGAGTAGCAATATTAGTCCTAACAGGGAGCATTGTTCATATCTCAACCTAAATCATCTCGTTTTTTTTCTATCTCGGGCTCTAGGGGAGCAAATGTGGATCCAAATACAGAATCCGTGGTGTTAATGCAACCCAATTTCCAAGCTCGTTTCTAACCCCAACTTATAGTTCAGCAAACCCAAGCTACTGTCTCAACTGAGCCACTAGCCGGGGTAACCTGATACAGGACTCAACATCAATGTGCTGGAGAAATGTAACCATTGAGCGTAATAGTGCATCAGATTTGATGGGTCCCTAAGGAGTTTATTAATCGGGTAAACGTAATAAACTGACAAAAACTGGAAAAGTGACTGTGAGAGTAGGTAAAACTGTAGTGTCGGATCCAACACGCTGCCTGTGGTACACCAGATTATATTGGAAGTAAGTCAGAGGTTGCATCATAATATTTTATATAGTAGTTAGGAAGACGTTATAATGCCATAAAATATGCAGTAGTAGGACTTCATTTTGTAGCATAGCCAGGCTTTGTCGATAGCTTGCCGTATATAGAGAACCGCCGCTGAGCAATATGGTTTGGTCTCCAGCTCTTGCGTTATATGTTTAATGATTCCGTGCACCTGCTCGGTTGTTCTGTGTATTTTACGGAACCCGAACTGATAGTTGATGATAAGCTTTTTTCCTCTATAATTGGTTGTAGGCCTAGTCGTCTTATTCAGAGTTTCTAGAAGACTTTGGATAAAATAGGCAACAGGATTATATGCTTAGACGATTCTAGTTGCATTGGTTTCCAGGTTTAGGTAGCATTGTGATCTGAGCCACTTTCCATTGGCTATGGAAGTATTCCCTTCGTAAAATTACATTCAAGATATACGTGATGGTGCTTATGCGTTTTGCAGAGACTGTCTCTTAGGAATTTTCCTAGAACAGGATCAAACCTTGGGGTCCTTTTTGGATTACAGTTGTTATGAATTATTGTCTAGACCTTTGTAGTTGTAATAGTTTTAAGTAGTGGGCTCATTTGAAATGAGGCATCAAACATTTGTTGGATGAAATTTTTATCTGGGGGGGGGGGGTTCATTGTTGTATGGTTAAAATACCTTTGAAGTGGGCAAGCAAACGCGGTGGCTTTATGTATGTTGTTTCTTAGCCAGTTGCCGTCTGCATCTTTTACAGGTGCTGCTGTAGTTTGGGGTCTTTTGAATAATTTCGTCGTCTTCCATAGAAACGAGTCCGTAGCCCGTGTAGGATCTAGTTTACTTAACTACTTTTGTATGGACTGGTTCTTGGGTTTTTGTGAGCACTTGCTTGAGTTCTTTTGTAATTTTACTTTTTCTCCGTTTATCATCATAAAAATGTGTTAATTGCCACCTTACTTGTATGTTTGACGTATATTGGGACTGTTTCATTAATATCCGTTTCCGATTGGTAGGGTGTTGACCGCCAGGTTGCGGTTTGAATTGCTTTGGTCAGTTATCAACCGATACTAAGCTAATATGTTCGTCTAGCATGCTACTGAATAGTTCCCAATTGCTGCACACAATTTAAGGTTCTATCGCGGCATTAAATATTGTTATATTGTTTGCTTCTTATTATTTTCTTGTTGCGTTAGCGTGTTATAGAAACTGATTCCCATTTTTACATTTTACTTTTCTCATTAATTCCCCTGTGTGCCTTCAAACCTTCCTATGGAATAGTGTATCATTTAAATAATTTCCATGAAAGGTGTTACATCATTTTAATGGTATTTCATCACTGTTATCATCCAAATTGCATAGTCCACTGCTGAACACGAGTCTCTCACCAGTTTCTTGATTGTTCTAGGTATTCTGCAGCTTGAATCCAGTTTATTTCAATTTCCCGTGATATTGCGTGTAGAAGGACGCCAATTCGTCCGTCACCATTTATGGAACTGTCCATTATTTTGTCATTCAGTTCCAGAAATAAATCTCGCCTATTATGGTTTTGCTTCCAGCGCCGGAGGTCGGTTACATTCGATCCCCGCACTATAGCCGTTTGGTTCGCTGCGTTTAGCTAAGTTAAATCTGTTTGTATTGCATGTGTAATATTCGGCAAATTTTTAAGATATTATATGTACTATAAACTAAATTTGCATGCGTATGGGCAAGTTTACAGTTGTACAAAAAAATTTAAGGTGTATCCCAGACGAACATATGTAAAAGCCTTTTTAACGCGCGACGTAACGTCATTAGCAGGTACTTCTTTTAGCTCTTGTTTTGTAACTTTTGTTTGTGGTGGTTCTGCAGGTGCCCGCCTGAATGTATTTTTATTAATGTTATCCTATTAGAGCTTTTAAATTTAATGTAAAATTTTCATTTGTAAAGGTAAGCGCAGTTGTGGGTTTTCTTGAAGTAAAATAAGATTTTCAGAAACCTCACAAGGTAAATCATATTTGAAATAGAGTACATACTTCTCCCATTGTCGATGGTTTTCCAGTCCATCACCGGCAGAAGGATCAGGTAGCTCCGACAAAAATAACATGACCGTGTCTCCGTATCTTGCCAGGTACAATTGTTTTAACCATCGTGAGTAAAGCGCTAGCTTTTCAGCCTATGACCCAGCTCTTTCCACTACTACAGCTAGTTCGAGCAACCTTTAGGCTTGTTACCTGCCATAAACAAGGTTTCTCGTATAATAAACTTTAAGAATAACGAATATTCTACATTAATTCGCTTGAAAATGGGGCACCTCTAGTCTGTATAGATGTTAAACAGAATCGGTGACAATAAGCAGTTCTACCAAACGAAGATAAATTGGTTCGTATTGGTAATTACTTGCTGTTGTTATATGGTAACCTCATATTACATCTACTGGATATGTACCTATTATATGAAGACTGTTTAGTAAGAAAATCTTTGTCAGAAAAAAGTCAGAACTATGCAAATAACATTTAAAATAAAGACAAACAAACAAACACGTTTTAGTTAATATCGCTGTGTTTAGTTCAGAGATGAGCTGCTAAAATTGCAACGCACGCGGTTTATCCATATCTATTGGTAGCCGTCGAATGGCGTTTAAGGTATGATTCCGGAAAACACAGCAGAATATAACATACTTTAGGAAAATAATAAAATATTTGTTATTTCAAGGGAGGCTATTCCTCAAACTTCTATCAAAGAGAAATATTTATGCGGCACATTTGGCGCATTCGGCGTCCCTGTCCTACAATCCCACATTTTACGAGATGCTCTAAGTGCAGAAAGTGGGTCTTTCGCCCCAAAGAGCTGAGGCTGCAAGCTGCAGGAACAACTTTATGCTCCTGCAGGGCACGGCCGTAATTGAATGCATACTTTACGAGGTCCGCCACCGAACTGCTTTCGGCACATCCTATTATTGTTACGTATGCCTTATCGCAATACGCTTTATGGAATTTGAATGCGAATTACCAGCGGGCGCGTAACACGCACAACGCCTTGCCGGAGATATCGAGTAATTTGAACTGGAAATGCCGTGTACATATCGAGCTCCCCGAGAAATTTATTATGCCGAATACAATCAGCGAACTTGCGAAAGTTATTCCGGAATTTAACAAATACGTCAATTATAAATTTGAAAGTATAAACAGGGAGGTGAATTTTAAATAAACGACAACTCGAATATTGTGGGAATTATTTCGGCTCAGAAAGCTCCTTTTTATAGAGCGGGGTTTTGTGCAAATCAGTAAGTAATACATCTGAATAAATCTAAAAGCATCTGCAGGTTTGATTAGCTCAGATTTCAAGGCAACTGAAAATAAAATTCAGGAAAATTTAAGCGGAAAGTCAGCTCCTAAAGCTTACTAAGACCTTCAAAGGTTTTAATCTAATAAGGATACTTGAGAACCTCAAGTAACGGTATAAAAAGCTCAAACAATCGCACTGAGCTTTTCGAAAAATGACGTAGATTAAATACAGGACGCTGAGTTGTTGGCATATAAAATTTTAAAGAAGCAGTCTGTATTTAAGTCACGTTAAATTAATGAAGAAACGGCAAGTGTCGCTCTACAAAAATGTGTTATACTCCAGGTTACAGTGAGCTTTTGAAATTAACCGGCTTTCCGGTATTAATGCAGCATGTTTTTTTTTCAGTCAGTTTACGCCGTAATTAACGAAGACGTTAAAATTTACCTGATGGGCCGAGATTAAGAGTCTGAAATACTGCGAAATTTAAGACAGCTAATTTGTTCATCTTTTTTCAGTTGGATATTTTATTTTATATCATTTCTTGGTACTCATTCTAGAGCTTTTATATTGCTGGAAACATATTTCAGAGAAAGTACTAGGTGCCGTAGGGAATGAAAATATTACAGGAGATAAGAGAAACTACGTCAAAGAAAATGTACCTTCATCAACCGACTGTTTAAAATAGCAAACGATAAGAAACCTAGATCATGCCAATGCCTTTTTCGCCTGTTGCTGTCCATTGTCTAGTTAGTTTAGCATTCTGTAAGCATTTACCTTCCTGGATTTTCAAACAATGAGTAGCCTTGGATATCTTTATTTCCAAGGGATTTCGATTTCTGTGAATTGCTGTAAGTCCATTGATACAGTTCGTTTACATTACTCAAAGTCTTGGACTAATTTACTGATACATTGATACGTAAAGCAAATGTAAAATAATCTATGATCGTCGTTGTTACCTTTGTATGATACTACATAATATCAACGCTATACTTAGTACTTAAGATTGATACTAAAAAATGCTTATTATTTGGGAGGGGGTGGGTAGCTATAAAGTGAATTAAATCTATTCCAAGCGTCTCAACGATGCACTTAGTAATTCATGGGGATATCAACAAATGAGGAATGGCAATTGTGCTTTCATCTTTTATTTTTATTTATAATTATTCCAGAAGGTAAGGACAAAGAAGGCCTTTTCCTGTCAACTAGTAAGACTCGCACAAGTATAAATAAAAGTTTTTAAATACAGATTCCATCCTAAAAAAAACAAAGCAGCATTCTTACCGGATAATGCGCATATGAATATTGGGTCTATGGTGCATCATTTGAATCTCGCGCGTCACCCACCATCGCCATAAGTTGGATTTTGTCGGTACGCAACGCGATAAAATGGCTGTTTGGCATTTTTTCTGCCTCTTTTGTTTGCGCAACATTTTAGAGCAGTTCAAGTTCCATTTTGGTAATCCAGGGATCGGCAGGCTTTCTGGGGCAGTTATGCTGTAAAGTAGTAGGTTAGCCCTCGCTATATATAGCGGATTATGCACCGCTGGTCGACTTTTGAAAAGTATATCCCATACGCCAATTTTAGCTGTATTCGTTTTGTACGGGGCCAATCTTTGGCTGTTGACGTAGCGTACAGATCGACGTGCACATGGTGTCCTTAACTTAAAATTAGAGATGTAATTTTTTGACTCCCTCCTACTTGGACAGGAGCCTGCAGTACTAGAATTTCTGCAGCATCCTAGTGTCGAGTCCTCTTATTTGAATACCCGATTTTCTGCAGTAATTAACCTTGACCTGGTCATTGTCCTACCGTGCTGTAACGCTCTATGACCTAGAGCCATTTAGTGTCTTGCAGCTCAACGAAGAAGCCGATATACTGTTGTGTATTGTTTTATCATTTTAACACTTCTTGAATTTTGAATTCAGTGTACAGTGTTCTGTGCGGTTGGTGAAGTCCATCAGACTGTCCCGAGGTTTTCTGTGCCTGTACTCTCTTAATATTATCTTGCTGAACTGTGTTGCAAGCAAGTCTTGTTTGGGTTCCTTCCGAACCCGTGGGTTTCACGTTTATTATTGACTTTTTTCCGTCAATTGTTGTTTGCTTAACGCCTGTTTTTGGTCTCCGCAAAACTTTTAATTTGCTTGTTGGTTCTAATTAATGTAGTTAGTCAGTATTTTTACTTTTTCGAATATTATAAATGCAAACTTGCTAGTTATAGCATTCGACTTTATGTGTTTTGAGGTGCACCTGATTTGTATGCATATTTATTCATTAATTACATCTACACTGTACTGGATTTGTATACAATTATTTATTATCTGTGGTTATTATACATTGCTATTATTACAGCGTCTTCTTTATGTTACTGCTACCTAGTATTCTATGCTCTCTTTCAGATCATTGTGCGTTTGGGATTAATTTTGGCGGAAATCTGTTATTTCCGCCGTACCCTGAGCGGGCAGCATAGAGCTAACGGGGAGTTACATACAATGCTGTTATTTATTACCATTATTACCATCAGGTGCACATCGCAATTGTTCGTTATAATTTTCCTCACTATCTCTACCATGTTGCAATATTTAGTTTAATTTCTTAGCTCCTACTGTTGTATATTTACCCTAAGTTGTAGTAACATCTTGTCGTTACTGCAATTCGTTTCATATGTGGTATGATGTCAATTAGCGGTTCTAAATAATTATGTTCAACCTCCCTTCTGTTGTTTATAAGAAAGAAGGCTTTACATCGCAAAAAATTATAATAATTTTAATAGACGAATGAAAGGGAAGAGAAAAAAATATCAAGCTTCTCTTTATTTTAGCCGATATTGTTACATCTCCATTCTTCCGTAATCTATGAATTGCTGATTTGCCTACGTATTTTTTTTTGCATCTATCATGATTGTTTATTAAAAATTGTAAATATACAGGGTCGGCCGTAAAACTTGGATTCCTTTACTATTTCATGCTGTATCTTTGCGTGCTATATTTTATGGTAACGAGAGTTATCTATAGGTCTAGAAGACATTATGATCAGTGTTTCACATATGTGATGTTAACAAGATTGGAAAAACCGAAATTATTTTAGTGTATAGGATTTCTGTAGAGGTGCATATGCAGCATTATCCACTACAGAGAGCACCATATGAAAATAAATCCGGTCAGTTCTATTAAATGAGTATGAAAGCTTCAGTACTAAATTCTCTGATCAATATGTCATTGTTGCTTGTTATAGGCAAGGTTTAGGATTGCAAAGTCCAAGTATCTTAGACCCTGACTAATATGGTCTATAATGGGATTAGCCCAGCTTGCTTGAGTGTGCTTAGGTAGCAATTACAAAACCAATTTCGTGAAATACCCTGTGTAAGTATTCCTCGGTTTTTCTACTTTTAGATATTGGATCAACTCCACATCCCGTTTTCGTTTGATTTTGAGTAATTAGATGCTCATCATTGCCTTCTTCCTCTTCTAAAAGCACTATGAGATTTACGATTTGAGAGCCCATTTTATAAGCTTTAGTCTTATTTATTTATTTAGATGATGAAAGGGCGATTCACAGAGCAAACGGTAGACCGCAGCCCCAAAAATGGGTCACCACTAATACATAAAAAAAAATTAGCTGAGAACTTACAAAAATCAAAGAAGAAAAACGCTTTAGCGATTTTTTTTAATACAAGTTCTATAAACGATATTTCAGTTTCATAGTGTACTACGTATTGAATTAATATATGTGGATAAGCTACAACTAAACAATTAAATATTATAAAAACTAGAGCTATATGTTTAGCCAACGTTACAACCTAAGGTCCGTGACGTAAAGCCTTAAATTCTTTGTTATACACATTCACGATTTATTCTGCTATTAACAATGTCAAAAAGTGGAAGTCACTGATCACTGATCACTCTTCTGCCCGACAGCGTAGACATGCTAAACAGCCTTAGCTTGGATTTGCAATTTAACAAATGCAGTTGTCGATTAAGGTTGTAGGTTAGGTGATCAGTGAATTTCCTCTGCACACGCTCTACCTGATCTATGTAAATATTATAGAACGGATTTCAAACAAGTCTACAAAATTCAAAAGAACTGCTAACAAGACTGTAGTACAAAATCTTGAACGATAAACTGGTTTTACAGATTTACCTATTCTGCAGCAAAACCTAGTCTTAACGGGAACATGACCTGATTCGCATAAGTGTGCTTAGAATAGCATTTCAATATATTGCCGATGCGTACACGTATGTGTTCATTGTTGTTTGGTGTTAATATGATTATAATTAGCTTTAAGCTATTGAAGTTTCGAAAGCGCGTTAGTGTGTTTTGTGGATACCGCGCCAATATGCGTGTGCGCCTGCGTCAGAATAGTGCCGGAAGTGATCTATCTCCCTGATCGGCAAAAGCTGGCTTACGCTGATCTAGTGAAGGTGCTTCGTTCGCCGTCTGAGCTGGACACAATGTCAGCCAATCGCAAAGTTAGTATGGTTTTTGGTAAAATCCGAAATAATAGCTGCCGATTAGCACGTCCTGCCGATGTTGCAATTTGATGAGTTAGTGGCCAGGAAACCAACAGAGGGAGCGGCCGCGTTATTGAGTGACAGAATATCGAAAAATCGACGTAGAGGTCTGCGAGACCTAGTCCAGGTGTTGCCTAATTGGCAATCGTTGGTGGGTGATTTATACTGTAATCAGCGATTAAGCACCAGTGTGTGTAAGCGCTCTTTTTCTAGTACTCTTCGTCTGGGCATATGGCTAATAAGCTGTCAGGTGTCGTTTGAAGCACCTCTCTGCGAGTGATTTAAGGTAGTATGGCTCTCCCAGATGCTAGTCAGATATTCCACCATTTAAAATATTTATGAAGCAATGAATGCTGTAGTAAAATAAAACGAATTATTTAAAAAGTTGTTTCTAAATATTCCAATAAGGTTCCTTAAATTGTTATATAAAAAAAATTAAGTTTATTATACCATTCGTATAACTCCTAATGTCAACAGCTAACCCTATTCGGGCAACTTCGGCTCTGCCAGCCGACGGGCCCGTCTCTTTGCACTAGCTCGTATATATTTTCAATAGGCGAAGAGCGAGAAAAGGTTTCACTTATTTAAGCAGACTACGGACCTACGGCCGATGGGAAGAGTGTTTCGCCTCATTATTCTTTGAAATGCCCGGTAACGCATGCAAATTCCAATATATTCGGATTCCTCATTTAGTTTATGATGCTTAAGATAAAATTTTTAAGTACTATCACTGCTAAATTAGTAACAATTTCAGTATATGTGGGTCCGCGAGGCCATCCCCATGTAAGTATTTACAATTTTAAAACGCTATTACTCAAAACTTTGTACGGTAACTGACAAAACGGTACGTGATTTTTTGAAAGGAAACGATTTCAACTTTCACTGAAAATAAGTTTAAAGGGCAAATCAGTGGAATCATTATAACGGCCATACTACCTTAAGGTTACAGTTCAGTGCGCACTGCGCTTAGCATCTGTACATTAGAAGCAGCTGTCGCCTGTATGAGTTTATCAGTTTTGAAATGAATGCGTAGTAGAAACAACATTTTGCGCGAATATGGACGTTAATGTTCGTTATATAAATGTGCAGTAGAAAGAGCTTTTTTGGCTCGTGATTCAATGTTATTGTGCGTATAAATAAGTGGTAGAAATATAACAGAAAATATATATGTTTGCTGTTCATTGGTCTGTAAACAAATTGAATTGTATTTGCTTTTTACATCCTACAGCATCGTAGTAACATAAGAGCTAGGGTGTTACATCCTTTACCTCAGATGCCATTCTGTAGAGGCCTTTATACGCATATTTATTTTTAAAAGCCTCACTCGGAATGAACTCAACGCTTGGACGAGTACTCAGGATGCTTAACCGCTGAATCACCGAGCCCGGATTCAATATGATAACTAATGAGAATATGTGTTGTCATGATATGTGTAATTAGATTGCAGTCTTAAGAAGTAAGAATCTCTAGCTGATTCACCTCATACACTAATTTTCCTCACTGCAGATCAAGTATTGTTTAAACAATTGACAATAATCAAATTGATGATCAAATCAGAGAAAATATTTTTATTGAGTTTTATTACTGTTTACGTTTAGCCTCTCAAATTTTAAACTTACACTTCCGATTGTAGTTCTTTGATTATTATAAGTATCTTAGGTTACTTAATGAAACACTTGAAAAAGTTCTTGATATGCTCCACATCTTAATTACTTTTACTTATTAGGATCTCCATCCTTTATCATTCACAACATTTCTACTTTGTGCATTTCCACCACTATATTTACACAGCATGGAATCATTACCCAGTGTTCTTATATTAAAGAACTCTTTTAAAAAGATATATAACGAGATTCATAGTTCTGTTAAATTAAACATTGCAATTAGTTTTATTAAATGTAACTAGAAACAAACATTTTGCACTTGTTTAGTAATAAGACTCTAAAACTAAGAAGGATTTTACTTTTGTTCATAACTTCTATTTACTTTGTTTGATATAGCAGCAGCTACAAAGTAAATTGCATGTTAGACGTCAGATTCAATTTTAAATATAATAACTAACTTTGCAACATATTTTATCGCGTTGGCGTTGTTGAGTTCTTAAGTTCGTCATAAAGCACTAAGGAGTTTGTTTTGTATTCCCTAATAAACACCTCAATTAAAACATTCAAAATTACTGAAAAGGAAAAATAGCAAATTAATTGTATAGATTACAAGCTATTAATCCCTGATTCCTTATGGGCTGTTAATACCTCAAATGTAATAGAAACGCGTTACTCTGCTTTGTAATACTAAATACTGAAAACTACTACGGGTGATATCTTATTTGGTATATGGTATATTAGCTAATATTGAGCTATGTTGTTGTTTACTTAATAATATAGTAATGAACCAAATCTCAATTAAACTAGAATGTTCCTCTTTAATTTTAATAGGAGTTCCCACATCGGGTTTATAGAACACTTTGCATCAAACAACTTTTTTGCGGCCACCAACCTTCCCGTTATCTCTTGAAGGGACATTACAGTTTTGTTGTGGGTTCGGTACATCATCTCTCCTAGTTTTTATTAATCTGTTGGGATCTGCTCTGTTGACGTGTGCATCCCATTCCTTACGACGTTTTTTAGATAAATCGATATAGTCTTCTTTTCGTACCTATTTCGCATGTTGTAGTTAGAAATCTTGTATGGGCACGTCTTTCATTTGAAGATTTTTTATAGTGATAGACAGCTGCTGAATTCTAATTATTTTATTTAGTTAAGAAAGGGTAAATTAATTTTGTTTACTTATATATCTTAAATTGAATTGATGATTACCTTATCAAATAAATCAACGTTTATGGTATTTTTTTTTATTTTGATAGCTGCAGAGTCTATTAAGGAGTTCCACTTAAGCCTACCCGAATGTTCAAATTACCTCGGGGAATTCGTTTTTTCCAGATTGTTGTAAATGCTAATACCTTCCAGATAAGACTCAAAATCAGTGCAAATTTCCACATAATTCTTTCGTTGCAGCGTTGTTTAATTATCAAATCTACAATTGTTCGTACCTTTAAATAGTAAATCCTCAATCGCTGAGTCTTAAATCCAGCATCTGATACAACAAATTAAATAATAATTGTTGATGTCATTAGTTGATTTATCGATAAAACGTAATACACGGTGGCTAGAGGATAATGACGTAATTTAATTACAGCAAGTGACTATAAATATTTACGTGCACATTGAACTAGGATGGATGAAGCGAAACAGATATTCAGAATAAAAAAGTAAAAACTGTAATTAAGCAACTAAAAATGAGAAAAAGAATGTTCGACCCATTCTGTCGCATTACCTATGGAATAAGGATCTCGGAGAAATCTCGTCAGGGTAGCTGATGTAGATATTACAGGTTGTAAAGCGACACTGCTAGATCGTGTTAGAAATAAAGCAAAGAAAAGAAAGAAAGCGTTGAAAAATCTAGTAAAATGAAAAGAAAACAGCTACTAGGGTTTACTCTTGGTGATAAAGGGTTGTAGGACATGATGTGAATGGATTAGGTAGGCCTACCCCTTAAGACATTTTTGGCATTTGTCTGTCACAAATGATTACACTTCAGGGTTCACAAGAATATTAAAATATCTCATCAAGTACAAAGCTTTATATTCAATTAAATTGTGTCGTGTTTTGCTACACGATCTAATAATCTACTATTTTTGTAAGTGCAAATTGTTACACGTCGTGAACTAGTTTTGCAGACTAATTTGTTTCAGCACAATTCCACCCAATGGTCTTTAATATGGGAAAAGTTCTAATTTCTTTGATTTTTAAACTTGTGGTATACTATTACGTACCGAACGACTTTCACAATCGTGTGAATTGTTGAGATAGAAGAAGTCAACGTTTTGCCCACTTTCGTAACGGGCTTCTTCATGACATAGAAGCAAAGAGCGAAACAGCGAAGTAAGAGCATGTGTGATATTCAGGATGTATGATACTTTCTCATAGCACTTTAATCGACTTGTAAACAAGGGTACATAGAAGTCCCAGCTAAAGAAAAAGGAATAGGAAAGGGTGGACACATAGTAAATAATACAAGTTTTTGTGGAGGTTTATAGCATACTTAATAAAATTGAAAAGCAGAGAAGAAGACTATGGAAAATTTTCGGGTAAGTGGAAAGCGTATCATATGATCGAAGTTGTTCGATAACTGATTGGGTTTCCAAACTATAAATAAATCGCTAAATGCGTTATATAAGAAAATGTGTGCATGTGCAACTAGCAGGCCATGCTTCAAACGGTAATGGAGTAATTAAAGCAGCAAGAACAGTAATTAAAGTGACAACCCCAGAGATTGGCTAATGCTTTGTATTATTGTGTCATTAACTGATAAAATAAGGGTTGTTTGCAATTTAACGTAGCGCCATAAAAGCTGACAATCCGTACTTTTATATGACCATGCAGTTTCTGATTTTCCACAGTTTACTGGTTCGCCCGAGAATTTGATCGTCTATTCACAAGTGGCTTATCAGCTGCATTACACCACACACATCTATTAATTTACAAGTTGGGGGTTTAGAGGGCACTGATATGGCAAAGTTGTCCCCTCGTTGATCCCGCAGGTATGCTCCTGAAAGCTCACTAAACAGATTTACAGCATGATCGCTCTTGATCACTCAACGTAAAAAGCACCCCTTCATGCTGAGTAGCGCTAATTAGCATCAGGACGGGTTGTTAGGGGACGCCGTGCAGCGTACGGTACACGTTGCAGTAGCAATAAAACAGAGCTGCAATGGGGAGAGGAAGTACACCCTTCACAGGTGCATTGTGGACGCTGTGACATGACAATAGCAGGAAGTGCAGTGGGTGTGAGATCAATGGCGGGGCTGGAGTCGAGAGGGTGCCTGATGCGGACAACTAATAACCCATTTTCCAGACACTCGGTTTCGTGCACTCTAGCCGAGCTTAATCCGAGCAGATTCCTATACACCGCCATTTTTCGACAACATAATCGTTCTGCGGATTGAGAAAGACATTAATTTTAGGGCACGCTTACTTCGAGGTGTAAAACGAACCGATATTTTACGGACACTACTCAATCGCAATTTATGATGGCCGAGATCGCTTCCATTCTTCATTGGTTACTTTATTCCTCCAGGACCTCGGAGTTAAACCACCTATGAAATTCGGCTTGCCCATGGCCAGACACGTCGGGAGCAGATTGGAAATGACTCCGATTAATCCAAATGTAAATGTTATTTGCTTTTTATTTATTCCATCAAAGTTTCCTTTATGCGTCTAAGGCAAAATCCGTGCTCCTTCGAAGGTTTTGTGTCCACGACAATACACAAGTCGGAGCGAAGGAATAAAAGGCAGTATAATGTGCCTTCAAAATTCGCATGAGGCTGGAATCGACTCTGGCTCAAGTTTGGAATACCAATCGCTGCTGTACAAGACGAATGGATCGACAACGCTAAACACACAGTTTGCTAGACCAAATTACTTCAATAAGTCTTGGCGAATTGGAGCCATGCGGCATTACGGTTGAAAACCGCCCTTCTGCAGACGTGACTGCTGTCGCCGCCAAAGATATCAGACTAACGTAGCTTCGTCTTGGGAAAGTATACATTATTTTGGAGCTTTTGTTCCAACGATTACTGGCTCTCCGGGATAACCAGCGGTTAAGTCGATTGATATTTCCAGCTCCATTAATATTTTAGGGTTCGCGCCGGGCTCGGGATACGCACGCCGTTCTTTCCGTTTCATAAACCTTAATTATGTATCACCCATCTTGCTTGAAAGGGTTAATAGCAGCTGTTGCACTCTACCTAACAATTTGCAGAATTAAAGGTTTCTGTTTAAGACAGAATGTATACATCTGAATAATTCAAACCGCTTTAATCGATTGGACGGTGCCACGTATTTAATTAAATTTTTTTCATTATGCAGTAAGCCTGCACGTTTCATGAATCACAAAACAGATTAAGTGACCGGAGCGTTAGGAAGCCATTATTCGCTTAAACGGTGATATTTATTAACCGAAAAATTAAACGACAATGAATATTCAATTGAATATTGATGGATGGTGTATTGAAATTTTATTAGCGCACGTACATAGCCTAACTTGTTTTTTTCTATTATCTCCTTGTATAATTTACCGATTGGAAGAGATATTTTGCATCTGTCCCGATGACCAACATATCGACGATATGCTTGAAAAACCTCCTACGTCAATTCCTCAGGTTTATGAGAATGTGGCGTAATAAACAAGGTGGGTACTTAATGCGCAAGCGTTCAAACGAGCACAAATGCAACCAAATGCTAGCGGCGTAAAATCGCCTATTTCAAAACCTATTACGATGGAATTTGGCTACTCTTATCCGAACGCTCGGTTTTTTACAATTATTACGATTGAATTACGATGAAATTTGACGACTCTTGTTCGAACGCTCGGTTTTTCATAATTATTGAGATCGCTGAAATCGTTTTGAACAGGTTTTAGTGATGCGAAATAGATTATCGATCCGTTGTCATGCATAACTAGGCCATGCATTATTCAGTTGTATCAGTGTACCTGCGGCGATGTTTTTTGTTCCTCATTCTCTTCTGCAAACGTTTTGGATTTGTTCTTTATTGTGGATTTTTTGTCGTAGCAATTTAAGTCTTGCAGCTGTAAGCTGAAGGTATATGTGCACTTTCTATTTCCCGTTCTCTATTCTAATTGGGTACTCGCGTTTCCTAGATTTCAGAGCCGACCTTGGATTCCTTAAGATATGTGCAGCTGGTTTGTGTTACTAGTGAGGCAGTAAAGTTTTTGGAACCATTGCTGAATCCTGTTGTTAGTTGGAAGTATCGCAGATTCGAAGTTGTTCAGCGAGGTCCTTGTTGTGTTCCCGCCTGTTTCTCGTGACTGATGGCTGACTGTTGCTGTTTGCTCTCCAATGCCGTTTCAGATCCGTACTGTGAGTAGTAAAACGCGATCTTTTGTTGTGAAGGTAGAAAATAATCTGTAGATTAAGCGCACCGAAATATTCAAATCCCCTGCTAGTATCGCATCACCTCTGAGTTTGTTAGTAATTACTGGCGTATCTATGAAACATTCTAAATATTTGCGTACGTGGTGGCATATTATTATTGTCGCCCTCCTGATATGTATTTAAAATTAGAACTCGTATAATCAGTGGCTACAAAAGTGTGCACCGCGCTTGTAACATTCCACCAATGTTATGAGGTCCTTTCTGTGCTTTTCATGCGAGTGCTGACAATAAATTGGTGTAACCTTCTGTATTGTAGGTACTAGCGTTTATTAATATAAACGTTGACTCCAGAATTTAAAAAAAATGCAGGTTTCCAATATTTGACGATAAAGATACACATGATGAAGGGTGAGCTCGTGGCAAATGTGCGTTAATCAGAGGCTTTGGGATAAATACATGGAGATTCTACAAAACATGGTTCAATCCAAGTAAAAACGTGACAGTTGAATTTAAGGGTGGATGCGCATTTAGGAGGTATATTACCAAGAAGCCGACAAGGTATGCAATAACTTTTGTAGTGATATGGCATGTGTATGGAATATTTAAACCTACATTGACAAACCTCCTGGTGATGCAAGAAAATAAAATTAAGGCATGGGAATTGTACTCGACTTGTCTAAAGTTTTGCGACAATTTTTTTACATCTCACCAGAATGGGCTAGTAAAACAAAAACAAGGGAAAGGTAAAACAACAACAAATATTACACACACAAAATGTACCAAGTACCAAGGCTCACTTACAAATGTTCACTTTCTTTCAAAATTACCTTAAACTGAAAGAAACGATAATTACATTGGATTATAATAAAAGAAAATGAGCGGTTGACACTATATATAAAGCAGTTGTGTGCTACATATCAAAAAACAAAAACAACGCGTTGGCCTTTTATAGCGTTCTATACAATTATATTGTTGACATATTTGCGTAAAACGCTTATATTTTGCTTACAAAATAAATAATACGTTGAAAACGAAGACTATTTTACGAAATAAGAGGAATGCCGCTGGTAAAGCCACAAATTGAAAGTGGAACTCATCTTTCCACAGCCAAACCTGCCAGAGACATAGTAAAAACTACAAGAGCTGCTGAACAAAATTTTCAATTTGAGTCTCAGAATCTAAAAAACGACGTAAATGCTACTTATGTCAAAAAATATGTATAAATTTGTGTACAAAGTATCGCCAATATTGTTGTAAAAAGACATTTAACTCAATGTTTTAAATAGATATAATTATAGTTTCTCATAGAATTTGTAAAATTTAAAACACTGAATGATTTTCGTGGTAGGGATTATTAATGCTAACACGTTTTGCTATAAAATCTACTAAATTTGGTTAATCTAGTAATATTATACGTGTTTGTAATTATGGATTTTTTACCCAAGCAGTTTAAGAGGGCATTTAAAACGCATCACGCAGCATGGTTAACCATTTGAACTGTAAAGTATTGGCAATAAATGTTGAAAACTGTTAGTATTAATTTATACAGGGTGATTTTTAAGTAGATTCGTTGCGTTTACCAGGAAATAAAGCTAGATCTTTTCAAAAGATATGGATTAGAAACCACACGAAAAAAGAAACAAATATGAAGGAAGAAGAAGAAGAAGGTGATGAAGATAATCCAATACAATACAACGAAACATATTCTGAAATTAAAAGTAGCAGATTTTCCGAAAAGTTACGATAAGTATCCTCACTAAGATGGACAATCAATTGGTTGGTTCTCAATGATGCCCTACAATACATTTACTGAAAACCGTTGCTTAACGTTGCTTTCACCAGTTCTATGGGGATTACTACGTAAATGACTTTTTTGTATTATTTACTACATTATGAGTTAAAGTAGATTCGCTCTTAAGAAAACGGAATTTCGAACGGTTCCAGATTTAACATTTTTGAGTGAAAACAAATCGTTCTGCGGTTGAAGATGTACTTTTAGTAGACGGCAAGTTTACAATCTCTTAGCATGTAATAGTAGTTACACTGTAGCCATTACTAGGCTTAGACATTTATCAGGTGTTTAGTTCAGTAATGTATTGAATGATTTGTCTCTGATTTTATCACCCATACCTGATTTCCCGCAGTGTCGTATTCACATCGATCAAACGTTGACAATTTAAAGAGAATTTTGAAAGCGCCAATAGAAAACCCATAAATGCAATGATTATTCTACATTTTAAAACTGCCATGGTAGATTGCTTTTGAAAAAAAAGATCTACCTTGAACCTTTCTTACTTAATTCCCATTTAGCTTACGTATTAATTATTTACAGCGTAAGAAAAAACAATTGCCACGTTGTAGCTTAGTTCATTCATCTGGATGTCGATTAAAACTCTGGACTTATAAAATTGTGGAGTGGTTTAAAACCAACAGAAAGGTTTTAGTTGTTTTTAGAAATCTGGCTACTCCAGTAACACACAGTAACACAAATGAAAGAAAGTTCAAGAGATAGCTCAGATTGTTTGCTGATCTATGCAATTGCTGTCATTATATGTAATTTATTATCGTGCTGACTTTGTGCTTACGGTAGTTATACTTCCCGAAGGCATTAGTTCGTAATTTTATACTTACGAATTTCAATTGTTGGTCGATAGACAAGGCATTAACGTACTGTTTACCAGCATGTGCTGTTAGTGCTTTGAAACTTTCTAATTAATCTGAGGTAAACTGTATACCACAAGCTACAACATAATTTTGTGTTATCACAAGTACAACCAATGTTGACGTAGCAAATTATTAACGTTCATGATAGTTAACCTTAGTTTAATATACTGATAACAGAAAGGCATTACTATTAACCAAATAATCCAGTCAGTGGTAGGATACTGCTGACCAACGTTTAGAAATATATTTCTTGGGCTCCATCAGTCGCTATGGATGAATAAATATAAAAAACCTACAAGGATTGAATTATTCCATGGATGTTACAAGCATTCTATTATTTCATAGATGTTACAAATCCAAATAAGCCTAAGTAATTCTGCAAGCATTGTGTTACGTTATGTCCTTAAATATTATTTCTTACTTTCACACAATTTTACAGTACTTTCCGTAACTTTTCACGTCGTTGTAAATTTTAGGTGGTCCATACAGAGTATTGCAAAAAATCGTATAATTTTCTGAGTAGGAAAGATAATCTTTGTATTATATTTTTAAAGATAGAGGGAGATATTATTAACCGCAATCCTAAACTGGCAACATTGTTTACTTACAAGTAAGGCAGGGAGTTCTGTCTCTATGGATATAAAACTGAATAAATAACGTTTATCTACGACAGTGTGTAAAATTGCCTTTTAGTTGGCAGTTTTAAGTTTATAAAACGACTGTTTAATAACATGTTTTCATTAGTTTACGTCGTTAATAGCAACGTGCTTAAAAAATTTTATTAGGCACGTAGTTAGTAGCAACGTGTTTTAAAATTTTTAAAACACTCAAAATTAGGCCGCTTGCTAGTAATTCTAATTTGCATGTAAAATATTTTTTATATTTACCGTATTTTTTAGATTTTATCGTAGATAAAATATTGTACGATACACATGCGTAAAGCATCTTTAGTCACTCGCGGGGCTTAAAACGCTCGCTCACTCGCGTTTTAACTCTACCCCACTCGTGCCTAAAGAGTAGCTTTACGCACTTGTATCGTAAATTACTATTATCTACGACAGTGTGTAAAATTTACTTTTAGTTGGCAGTTTTAAGTTTGTAAAACGACTGTTTAATAACATGTTTTCATTAGTTTACGTCGGCAGTAGTAACGTGTTTAAAATATTTCATTAGGCACGTTGTCAGTAGCAACGTGTTTTAAAATTTTTAAAACACGCAAAATTACGACCGGTTGCTGGTAATCCTAATTTACATTAATTTTTTTATACTTACCGTGTTTTCTAGATTCTATCGTAGATAAAATATTGTACGATACACATGCGTAAAGCATCTTTAGTCACTCACGGGGCTTAAAATGCTCGCCCACTCGCGTTTTAACTCTACCCCACTCGTGACTACGCAGCCGGTGCTGCTCGCTGGCATAACGCGCAATTAATCCGCCATTTTACCAACACCCTGTACAGTTTTTGCCAATTATTGAAATCGCATTTGATACTACTTTTTTAAAAGTTCCCAGTAAATAACTACAGGATAGAGTTATTTTTAGCGATACCCATATTGTATTTTGGATGTAAAGCCACTCTTTAGCCACCC
Source organism: Agriotes lineatus (assembly GCA_940337035.1). NCBI lineage: Eukaryota > Metazoa > Arthropoda > Insecta > Coleoptera > Elateridae > Agriotes > Agriotes lineatus. Next base: position 20,651 of record CALNHX010011933.1, read on the forward strand.
AACATCTCAGGCTTCTCTTCTGAGTGACCTCTACCCCAATATCCTCCATGGTATCTCCGACAATCTATCAAAAATTCTCATATCGGCCGATTGCGATCCCTGTTTTTGAAACATGTGATCAGCAGTGCAGGTTAGGGGTATTTTATCTAACCATTCGTGTTCCCGGGGTCGCTGCCGTCACACTTGAACTTCCAGCCGCAATTAAAACCTCATAGCTTGTTGAATCGCGTTTGTTGTTGATGTTGCTTACTGCCGATTATAAATTCCTTGTAATTGTACCGTGTGAATAATGTAAGCCTATACATGGGAAACTTTATTTTAGCATCAATCAATTTTACCCATGTTAGTAACAATTGTCTGTTTTGAAATTGCAATGAAATAATACAGTTTCAATTAATTTCTATAGTCACTGTGTTGTTATTTTGTTTACAAACACCATGGTAGCATTAAGTAAATGCCCTATGTCTAATTCTGCATAATTCAACCATGTATAGTCTTACAATATTCTCACTGTATAACTAGTAAACAACCGTCAGTTTTTACTAATGTGATGCTCATTTTTAATAGGATTTTATATACTTCGCCCAATCGATTTCGGGCGTCTTTAAGTGCATATATCGAATCAAGCAAATGTTAACTTTCAAAGAATATCTATTACGACCGTATTACTGAGATAGCAATTTTAATGACTATTCAACACTATAACATATAAGCCAGTCACATTGCAGACATTTGCTTTTTTTAACCAATAACAGCAGTATATCACTGAATATTGGGCACCATGCAAAATATCCACAAAACAATGTACGTACTAAAAAAATAAATAGCCTTGTTGCGACGTATCGCTTAGCAACGATGTTCTGTCCTTAGTGATATCGCTAGGTTACATAACACTAAACCCCAACAAACTGTGTGGCTTGTTTTAAAAATTTTAAAATGCTGAGTTTAGGAAGTATTCCACTGAATTTAATTGAGAATGAATAATTATATTAATTGTTGGATTATTTTTCAATAAAGTTAATCGTTATGTATTTATATTGTTAAATAGTCGTCCCAAATACCACTCGAAGTGGATATATATTTTTTAAATATTTTGCCATTTCCGTAGAAATTATTGCAAATTTCACTCAACAAAATCACATTTAAATGTCACTCGCCTTCGGCTCGTGACATTTTTGATGTAACTTTATATCGTGAAATTTAAACGCAATAATTTACATGGAAACGACAAAATATTTGTCAAAAATATATCCACTGCTTGTGGTATTACCCTTGAATATACTTTTCGGGTTGGTATTTACTTCAACTCTCATAGAGAGTCCGTTTGCAATACTTTCTGGTGTATTTAAGTCTGTTGCTTAAAGAAATATTTTGTTTATGTTCGGTATTACCTGTTGGTGTTTTCTTGAGTGTTTATTATGCTTGTTGTTTAGATTACGTCACGTTGTATTTCGACTACCCCGTATGGTTCTGCGTGGTGTACCACAGTAAGTCGTAGAACCTAGCGCCTTAAGCTTTCGTTGCTTCTAACGTTTAAGTAAACTGCTGTGTTGTTTTGTCCCCCAGACCCCTCTCCGATATAGGTTATTGGGTTGGTTATTTATAATTAAAATCTGGGCGTGGATATTGCGCACCTCATTTGGTTGGGTATCGTTTACGAAAACGTATTGTTTAATTGTGAAAACAACAAAAATAGAAACGAAAATAACTTTCTTATGACAGGATGATATAGACAAAACATCCCGATATAGACAGCTTTTGTAGAGCAGGCAGAACAAAGGATTTGTAAGAAAACAAGTTACGGTTAGTATAGTCCAGAATCTATCAATAAATTTAGTGTGATTACATATTGAAAACAAAATTACCGACTAAAATGTGTACATTCAATAATGTAATTTTCTTCATAAAAATGAAACAATATACCTACATGTGTTATAATATTAGAGAATATCTGCATATATGATCATTTCTATATTAGTTTTGCAAAAGTGTATTGTATTTATGAAAATAGTAGTCATATTCGTGTCTACTCATGTAGGTAGATTAATGAATAAATAGGTACTTCAAATTCTGATCTCATTACTTACGCCGATTTATCGACTAGGAACCAAGGACCAACGAACTCACCTGTAACAAAAAGAGAAAAATTAAGTAATTATAATTACGAGGAGAGTATAATCAAAAAATATTTTCATCTTAGATGGCTATGGTATAGTTTCTAATTTATGAATGTAACTACGTTTATACTTGAATGTCAAACTTGACATTTGATTTTTCAGTGACTTGGCAGTTGCACTCATAAATTAGAAACTACTCCATAGCCATATTAAATGAAAATAATTTTTGAGCATACAATATTTTCGTATAATACATAAGTTAAAATAGAATATTTGAACTGGGTGTTCATGTATTTAAGGGTTATAATTAATGAATTATCTGTTTTATATACAACTAATAGGAAGTGTTACGTCCATCAAAGGATGATCATAAGAAGCGTCGTGTGAAAAGTAATTACATATTGCAGCTTTAATGTTTGAAATCCGCTGCTTTAGAAAATGCCAAAAGGGAGTTTCTATAGTTTTCCGTAAAGTTAATCAAATATTTCTTTAAGGAAAACTCCAATAAAGGTATTGAAAAGTAATTTCATCAAAGTGATTCCTTCAATCGATTCTTTTTCAAAATGTCGCGATTTATTTAACTTATATTTTTATTAATTAACTGAATATCTATACTAAAGTTGTAGATTGTTTGCTCATAAGTAAATATATTTATTATTTGCTCATATAACTACTCGTGCCACCCCGATAGCGATTTTTTGTACTTGGAATCTAGAAAGGACGTCAAAAACAAGCAAATTTTATATTTTCAGCAATTTTATGTTAATAATTTCTGGTACAAACCCTAGTGCCATGAATATTTTTTTTATCTAGAACTTCTGTGCAAAATAATAAATACTAAATTTTTGCAAATAAGATACCGTGGTTCAGCGATTGTCTAGGAGTATAGCAAAGTTTTTCCAGATAGATCCGGAGCACAATGCGATGGGTTGTCCGGAAGCATTACTGGTTCGAGACGGGACAAACTTGAAAATCTACAGTTCTTGGTGTGAATCGCCAACTACAAAACATTTCCCATAAAGAGAAAAATGAAAAGCAAATGCTGCTGTGAGCCAATGTTTATTCGCATTATACATGTATACCTATAGATACATTTAGTTCGAAGGTATCAAAAATTATATTGGATTTACACTATCGTCATTTTAAGAAAAGTCTACAAATTGCTTTAGTTTCTGTGAACTGATTGATTATAATTTACGTTCTACATTACTTTCATTTGTAACGCATGGTTTATGTATGTACATGATTTTGTTATACATAGCTGAAATAATTACCTGTGCAATGCTCTTAAATAGCACACGGTTTAACATCCACTGAATTTTCGTAGCAAAATCGCTGTACGAAAATTGGAATTCCAGTTGTGTTATCTGTTACATTAATTAATCCGAATTCTAATGGATTGGCCCACTCGTTGGAATTAGTGATATAATTAGCAATGTTAAAAGCCCTAGAGAGTCGCAGCTAACATAACAAACAATCAGCAAGCCAGTTTTTAGGTTTTCTACGTCAAGGTCACGTCGTGTCAGTTCGCAACGGTAGATTGGTTTCAACAAGCAACCGTAGATATATTTGCACATTGAGAAGGATGCTGAAGCAACGGTGGCCCTCCAGTGAGGAGCTGCAAAACGAGAAGGAGTTGTAGTATGGGATTTTTTTCCATATGTGGAGTGCGTTCGTACGAGCGAAAAATACAGCGAAACAGCTCCAAATTGTGAGTAAGGAAAAGCATATCTTCGCGGTCACTTGTAATTTAGTTACCAAACTCATAACCTGCAGATTTTCCAACTAAGACTCGCACCAGGTGGTGGAAACTGAACCAAAAGGAGAAAACGAAAACGGCCTAAAATAATCCCGAAACATGTCAAGTAACGTGCAAGGACGAACCTAAAATTACATGGCATGTGGCGACAGGTGAGCCCATTAACAAATTATTATTAATTGCACCAATCCATCTCCTTAAGGGACGTTTGAAGCACTATTTAACACAGCAATTGCAGAAGAACCGACCGGGATTGTTAGTGGTGAAAGTACTCGAGAGCAGATTCTTAATCTACTCCAACTAACTCACACAACCAAGGAGTACAATATACCTATGTACAATATTGTACAGTTTGCTCGTGGATTACCAGCGAGCATTTTACTCTATGAGATGGTCATGCTTTTTCGATGTACCAATCGAAATACTCCATTATTCTTATATAATTATAAGACAAAAATTCAGGAGCTCGTCAGGAATGCATACCGTTTTTTTCTTCTTCTTAATCTATACTGTGAGCACGCTATGACGAAGGTATTTGATTGATAATGAGACATTAATGCCTATGTAAATTTAATTTAAACTTAATTAGTGGGTTGAATTTATACGCCGCCCAAATTCTTTACATTCGGCGTTTGAATCTATCGAGCGATTCTCGAAAAACGTGAGCACTCAGCTGTGCGCGAAAGTATAGAACGAGCGTTCATAGCGCAGTTCCATCAACGCACTAAGAAAAGATAACCTAACTAATAGACAGCTGTTTCCAGTGCTGCAGCTTTACCAGGCTAAGCTCCGACGCCTGTAGTCAAAGCAACCCGGAGCTCTACCCGCTTAAACCGCCCGTCTGTGAGTTCTGGGTTCAGAACCTTTTTCTGAAAACTGTCTTAAACCTGCCAAGTTGATTCTTTCACGGCGCGCTTGCCCCCATAAAATCGTCTTTCCCAGACAAGCCAATACTTCGGTAACTAAATTCTCTGTTTAGACCCCTGAAACCGATCCATAAACTTCTGAAGCAGCTCTGTCTCGAAAAAAAAACACCTAGAGGCCCGATTTGGAAACTCCACGCCATTATTGACTGCTGCAGCGGACCTACTGGTTCACAAAGTCGAAGAAAAGTACTTGATGCTCCGAGCTATAGTCCCGAATTAATCCTGACATTTGAACAGGGGCCTCATGGCGTATTGCTACGCTTTTGCGTCAACATCTCTCATTCTTGGAAAGACTGATCTTTGGACTGCAAGTGCCACCATAAATAAGCGCAAACCGTCTTCTGCTAAGTTAGCCCCCCTTCCCCTCCAGAGAAGGTTTTTGTGGACCTCCCGATAAACCTAAAGCATCCTGCAGCAACCTGAAAAACGCAGCTGGAAATCTTGTAACCCAAGGGAGATAAAACGCCGGCTTAGGCAAAGCTCCTATGTATGTATAAATTGTCACAATGAAAGAAACATCTTCCCGGGTGCTAATTACTTTCAAATTTACATATAAAAAGCATCGACTGGCCCAGCATTTTGTTTACAAACGAAGCCATTTGTATTTAATAAATTATAATATCGGAGTTCTCCTCCTCCCCAGTACTGTTCAGGATATTATTAAAGAACCGGACACCAATCAAAAACGTGGCGTTGGTTGCATAATTGTTCAAGCGTTTTCAGTCTTCCCAAGGTCGAATGCAGTCTTTATTTTCTGTTGTGCACATACATTTGTATAAGATTTTATTTTAAGAAGATTTTAGTTCTTCGTATAAAGACTAATATATGCATGCTATTGAGACTATTCTTGTTCTATTTTTACTCGAAAATAAATCGAACTCTTGGCTTTTTGACTACACATTAAGGCAAGTAATTGAGAAGAAATAATTTTGCACACAAGTCATTGGTTACGAAGTCGTTAAAAAATACAGTTACCTTGGTTCTCCAGCCACGATCGATGGGAATTCGGTCATTAAACTTACTAAAATGTGAAAAACCTCCATATTACTAAAACAATCAAAATGCTCTTCTTAAATGCTCTGAATTTTTCGATTTTGTTACACGTCTCAGAACAATGCAAAACATCACTCATTATAAAAAAAATGGTGCGTTTCAGATGTGGAACTATCAGAGACCATTCCATCAGAAAAGTATGATTAAATTCAATAATAATAAGAATTAAACAGAAAAAAATAATTTCAGTTCAAGCTCTAACAGAGTTTAAACTACTAATTTAATTTGAATATCGTGTCATTTCGTTTTAAACTCTACAATTGTAATTATAATGTATCTCTTTCGATTACTTTTTAACTTAGAACGAACGTCGATAAAATGGAAAATAGCGGTTTCATAAACAAATGGTCTCTAATAACACTTCTACTCGTAAACCCTACATAGTAAATTACAACTTTCATCATCTAGGGCCTACCTACAAGCAACCTTTCGGTGCGCGATATCATTTGGGGGTATCCTACGTCAATAACCCTACCTCCATCTTTCATCAGAATATCTTATTAAAATCCCAATTTAATTTAATGTCTTACCTTGCTACGCATTACTAACACCGCAAGCTATGGATGGAAGATGCAAGGGCCATCACAATACAAACAACGTGACCTAAATATCTTTACGTCTTGATTAAAATTTCAATGTTTGTACTCCAAGGAGAAAGTAATAGCATGAAATTAAAGTCTTTTGTATTAGAAAGCTTCAAAAAACCAATTTATAAAATAAATTGCGTAATTATAGGAAATAAACTGTTTAGTATAAAAATTGAAGACATCAAAACTAATTTAAATTTTTCCAGTTTTATAAATGTTCATATTGCGTATTATCTTATGGAAAGGTTTGGTATTTTCCTATTACCCAAGCGGAAGGTTGTTACTATATATGCAATTACTCACATGGTTTACAGCAATAACAGCAACTGGGGCGATGAAAGTAAAATATTCCCTACGGGTTTAAGAGGGCAGCTTGTGTAGTTTACAGTACTTAACCTGGGTTGAATATTTTAGTCAGTGGTTAGATGCCATTATTTAGATTAATAAGAATTTGCAGCTCAAACACCTGGCCTTTTGCACACGCACCCGATATATTATTGGGAATTACATCTGTACACTCTCCCCTTTGTGCTTAAATTCGTTATTGACTGACTACACAAAGTTCGCAAGCTCTGGTAAGCATCACAAAGGCCAAAACTGCCCGGATACTCGTTTTTACACGGTAGTTAACAATAGAAACAAAGTATCGGTAAGCTTGGATATCTCCACAGGGCATGGAAGTACAGAAACTAATCATTGAATTGTCTATAGAGAGAAGTCCTAAATGCGATACTAATCAGAATAACGTAGTGCGTTACGTATTCTACTATACGATTGGAAAACATTCCTTGATGTTTAGTTCTTTCTTTACTTTTCAAAATGTATGTATGCTTTAAAGCGAACATCTAAATAAGGAAATTTTCAAATAAGTCCACCCAAAGTGTCGAAGTTGGAAAAGTCTAAAGTAAAGTAAGAGATTAGTATTCTCCCAATTTCGAGGAGAAGTAAACTATAACAATTGAAATGTTGGCGTAACTACCCTATGTTATTTGTCAGATAGTATTACTTATTTCTAATGGAGATATATGTCTTCACATTTAGGGATTTAAAGCCTAACAATCTTAATTATTTGGCATTATGGTGTTATGAGGGTAGTCAACTCTGTTGTCACCCACGCGTCGTGATCTTCAGCTAAGTTTATAGCATCGTGCAAAGTATGCCTGGTCAGCGCTTCAGCTTAGTCATCTTATGTTTTAGAAAAAGGTAAAAGATTCCAAGATTTCAATTCCCCCAACTGGGAGCGGTCTGCTATAGGGACCTTGCGTCCCTCGTCAGCCAATAATGGGAATGTCAGGATGGGTGAGAGACAGGAGGGGTGGATAATGGAAGATAGGTCAGGAAAGGTGGAGGAGTACTGCCGCGGCATTCGCCTCAGAGAAAGTAATTTGTTGACTCAGGAAAACCAAATAAAAGCCTGAATCAGCGCAGAGGGCCACGGGAATCGAACCCTCGACCCGTATGCTGAGCATACGTGGTAACCA
>CALNHX010011934.1:0-28542 GCA_940337035.1 Agriotes lineatus
ATTATAGAAAATTAAATTTGGTTTTTATTTGCCTAAGTAATCGTTTCTCTTTTTAGCTTCACATTCATATTATTAATGCAAAAAGATTAATTTGCAAATATTAACACTTAATTATAGATTTCATAATTCTTAATTAAAATAATATTTGTCATTTAAACCATTCTCATTGAAACTCAAATGAGAAACAACACACGTTTATAGTCTTTAATAGAATTAAAAATAATCCTATATTATTATATTGAAAATTAAAATAATTTATATTTGATAAAAAACTGTTTCCCTTTTTAGCTTCGTCTGTTCATTATTAGTAATCAACTAAGTATACGTTTAAAATGTTTTAATTTGTTTATAATTCCCATTATTCTATTTCCTTGTTATTCCTACTACGTTAGTAAGCTTTTTAAAATATTATTATTCCTACTTAATTTTAATTCCCATTATTTATTTTTACTTACGTAACTGTACCCTGATATTTACTTTTAAAAATATTGTTAGTATTTGTTAATTATTTTGGTACCGAATAAGAAAATTGTTTTAATATTATCGTATTAATGCTTTTTACTAACTTGACCTTGAAAATTTTTTTACCATAGACTGTGTTTATTTATTTTTATTCCATCATTGTTAAAGATCTGAAGTACTAACATCGTACTTTATATTTATTTATTACTTTATGCTTTTTCTTATTCGTTCCTAATTTTTGGACGTCTATTGGTCGCCTTTTACGACCCGCTAGACTCCTAAGCGGTGGAAATATTCTAAACCCCGTTGTCCACACAGGGAATTGAAATTTTGCAGTGACTTTTAATCTTTTAACGTTCGGATCTCTTACGGATCCTGGATGACTGACGTAGTCCGCCTTGATTGACAGATCCTAAATTTTGCCAATCGTCGATGGCTTGTTGATTTTGAGAAACTAGATTTCTGGTTTGTCGATTTACCTCTAATCTCCAGTTTCTCTTTTTCTTTTCTTTGTCTAACCTGTCTTGTATTTCTCTACACTGGTCTAACCCTTGTAATAATCTTAAGCTTACGTCTTTAGGTGTAGGATTGTCGAAATTTTCTTCGTCGCTACTTACCTCTGACTCGCTTATTTCCCAGTCGTTTAACGGATTATTACTTTCCTCGTCCGGGGAAAATTGTACGGAATTTGGTCGAATTTCTAAAATTTTATCTGTGTTAAAGCCTTTGCATAACTTTAACCTATTAGCGTGCACCACTTGTTCTTTATTTTTATATAATTCTTTAATTTTGAAAGTTACTGTGCCTTTTTGTTCTATAATTCTAAAAGGTCCTATCCAAGGTTTCATTAACTTTTTTGATAACCCTATTTTTGACGTAGGATCGTATAAATACACCAAATCTCCTATTTGTAATTTAACTTCTTTTGTTTTCTTATTATATTGAACTTCCCTTTGTTTTGTTGCTTTCATTAAATTTTCTTTTACTAAGTTAAAGGTAACATTTAATTTTGTCATTAATTCTGACACATAATTTTCGTCTGCATTGTATTTCACTGATTGTGGTTTTAAAATATCATCCATTGGTAATTCCGGGTCTCGGCCATGTATTAAAAAGTATGGCGAGAAGCCTGTGGATGAATGAGTCCAAAAATTGTGTGCCATTTGAAAATATGGGATCCATTCGTCCCAATCTTGTTGACCTTTTTGATTAATGTGCATAGCTAAAAAGTCTTTTAAAACTCGATGTATGCGTTCAATGGCGCCATTACTAGCCGCATGATACGCTGTTGTTTGTGAATGGTTTATTCCTAAAAATTTTAAAAGTTCTTTCATTACTAGTGATAAAAAGTTTGTGCCTCTATCTGAAATTAATTTTTGCATTGTGCCGTGACGTGCTATTACTTTAGTGAATAGGGCTTTCGCTACTGTGGTAGCTTTTTGATCCTGTATCGGAATGATTTCAATATATTTCGAAAAGTGATCTATAAACGTTAGTAAATATTTGTTTCCATTGAATGAACTGACAAAAGGACCTGTAATGTCCATCGAACAACGTTCAAATGGTTTTGAAATTTCGGCAAAATTTTGAATAGGTGCGGGTTTTAGATGTGGTGATGTTTTTCTTTGATTACAGATGTGGCACTTGCTCACGTAGTCAATAATTTGTTGATTCATATTTGGCCAAAAACATCTAGTTTTAATATTCGAAATTGTTTTTTGTTGACCTTGGTGACCAAAAATGGGTAAATCGTGAAAATCGTGAATAACCTTTCTTATAAATGATTTTGGAATTACTAAACAATCCGTATTTCCCATACTTTTATACAATAACCCTTCGATGTCTATGTAAAAATTTGGATTTTCGGCATCGTTATTGATTTGCTCTTTTACACTTTGGCAAAAAGTGTCCTTTTCTTGTTCCTTTTTAATTAATTCTTTATCCCAAACTGGAGTTAATTCTGATTCCGTTGGATTGATTATATTTACTGTAATGTTATTTGGGTTTAGTTTATAAATTGTGACTGTGATTGGCGTGTAATAAAAAATATATTTGATCATTTCGTATACTATATCCCATTTTAATTTGTCGAGTCCACATGCTATTTGTGGCATAGCTAAAAATGTATCCCCATTTTCAATTACGCAATTCCTTAAATTTATTAGAGTGTGCCATAGCGTTTTATACGTTGGCTTCGTAAAATGCTTAGATTTTGTGACTAGATAATAAATGTTTCTTTCCGGTAGTTTTAACGTTGCGACTTCACCTATTAATTTATTTTGATTCTGCAATTCAGTAATTGACCCAAAAATATTTTTGAATTCTAACGCAATGCCTTTGCTCATTTCCCAATTTTGAGATACGCAGTGTGCTAGCGCATAATGTTCCGGACAAGTGAATAAGTTCCCTTCTTTTTCCGTAACATTTTCACTTAATATTTTATAGTTTTTGTTTACTTCCAAAAATTCTTCAAACGTTAAAATGCATTGACTTTGTTCGTTATATTTTACTTCAATACAATTTTCTTCATAAACTCTACTTAATGCGTCTGCATTTCCGTGTTGCTTACCTGGCCTATGCATAATTTCAAAATTATATTCGCCTAATAGTAAGGACCACCTAGCTAATCTCGAATTTTGATGGTTTGCCGTTAAAAGCCATTTCAAGGGTCTATGATCCGTGATTAAAGTAAACTTTCTACCGTATAAATAACAACGAAATTGTTTTATTCCAAAAATAGCTCCAAGCAGTTCTTTTTCTGAAACTGTATAATTTTTTTCTGCTTTATTGAATGATTTACTCGCAAAAGCTATCGGTTTTTCGAAACCGTCGTGATCTTGACTCAAAATTGCTCCCATGCCTGAATTACTGGCATCGGTTGCTAAAATAAAAGGTTTTGAAAAGTCTGGATAAGCTAAAATACTGTCTGAAGTGATTGCATTTTTTAATTTGTTAAAGGCTTCTAGTGCCTCTTTCCCTAATTGAAATTTTACATCCTTTTTCGTTAAATTAGTTAGTGGTGCTGAAATGTGAGCAAAATTTGGTATAAATTTTCTGTACCATCCTGCTAATCCTAAAAATTCTCTAATATTATTAACTGATTTTGGTAATGGAAAATTTTTGACTGCTTCAATTTTTTCTGGATCCGGTCTAATCCCTTTTTGCGTAATTATGTGACCTAAGTATTTTACTTCGGTTGTCAAAAATTTACATTTATCTGGTTTTAGTTTTATATTGGCCTCACGTAACCTATCGAATACTACGCTTAGTTTTTGTATGTGGTCTTCTACTCCTAGGGAATTATGTACCAAAATGTCGTCTAAATATACCCAGCACGTGTTCCCTGTTAAACCTGCTAATGTGAACGAAATGAACCTTTGAAAGGTCATAGGCGAATTCGACAAACCGAACGGTAATCGTAAAAATTCATAATGGGAGTCAGGCGTTGAAAATCCTGTATATTGGATGCTATTTTCTTCCATTTCGATTTGGTGATAAGCTGAAGTTACATCAAAAACGCTAAATAAAGTTGAATTTGCCAAATAATCCGTCGCATCCTGTAGTAATGGTAGTGGATATACGTCGTTCTTCGTTACAGCATTTAGGGCCCTGTAGTCCACGCACATCCTTACTTTGTCTTCTCCATTGGGTTGTTTTTTCACGATTAAAATGACTGGTGCACTCCATGGTGAGCTTGATGGCCTTATAATTTTTGCTTCTAGCAACCTATCGATTTCCTTCTTTAATATCTCTCTTTGGTGAAATGGAACTCTGTATGGACGCTTCGCTATTGGTTGGTCGTTTTCCACGATTATTTTGTGTTTTACGTTGTGCGCTGTGGTTAGATTTCCTCCGTCCGAGAAGATGTCGCTGTAGCGCGCTATTAATTCGCAGATTAATCCTTTTGGGTATTCTTCTAGGTGTTCTAAGTTGAAATTTTCCATAATCCAATCTTCTTGGTATTTATGAATTGCTGTAACTGGATATTCCTTTGCCTTTGCCTTCTTTTCTATGACATTGAAATTTTCTTCCGCTTTTGCCACTGTAGTATTTTTCCTTAAAATTTCTTCCTTATTATTTAGGTTGACCAGTTTTATTGTTAACCATTCCTTATTTTTCGTTAAAGTTCTTGCTGCAAATACACCGTTTATTCCTGTCGGTGTAGGTTCTAGCAGAATTTGTTGCTTTTTAATATTTTTGAAATTCATATTTTTGGTTTCGCAATTTATTTCGGCACGGGGGGGTAGTATTAAATCTTCTACTAATTTTATTTCGTATTCCTTCGTGTTCTCCAAATTCTTGACTTCTGGGATTTCGTCTTCTTTGTTTTCTTCGTATAATTTTTGTTTCTTCGATACACAAGCTTTTTCACTTACCAAATTTACCTGTTCATTTTTATTACTTCCTTGGAGTTCTTCTGTGTTTTTCGTTACCTTTGTACTTACCATATTTAGGTTTACTTCCTTCTTTTTCTTAGCTTCTTCTTTGGGATCCCTCTGTAATTTTGCTTCCTTTACTTTATTTTCGTATTCTTGCTGCAGGTCCAGAGCTTTGTTTTCTCTGTATATACGTTGCCTTTCCATGAAATTTGTGTGGAAGTCTTCATTTTCTACTTCATCTTCACTTAATTCTCCAACACTGTGGATAAAAATATTGCCTACTTCTCTGGCATTTCCATTTGTCTGCTTTCTTCTAGCATTTTTATTTATGTGAACCGCGGCTTCACTACTGGACTTTTTCTCCAGTTCTTTGTCACATTTTCCTGTGACTTTTTCAGCGTTCATTCCAATATCCTCTTCGGTACCTGAAGAGTTTAAGATAGCGTCTAGGTGATCAGCCTGTATGACATCCATCTTTTTATTGGTTTTACTTGCCTTCTTCCTGCTTACTGCTTCTCTAGCTGTGGATCCTAAATTAGGTTCCCTTACAGCTTTTCCTTGGGAGTCCCCTTTGGATTGTGTCGCTCCGCCTCCTGGACTATCCACGAGCGAGCAATGTTGCTGAGTGCAACCTCCGTCTCGAACCTCTTTCGGTGGTTGAGACCCACAATTTCCCACTTTAGCTTCTGTGGGTATTCCGTCGTTTTTCCCTTCTACCTGGGGTGACTGGAATCCCTGAAATTTCTTCAATTTTTGTACCTGCCAGCTATTTTCCCTTAGTTTTCTTTCTTCTAAAATATTTGCGTTGTCTTCTTCTTGTGTATCGATATTTTTCCTAATTAATCCCTCCTCCGTACCTATTTCGTTATTCCTCACGTTGTACCCCTTATTTAAATTGTTCCACTCTAGTTCGGATTGGCGTAAAATTGGTAACTGCCTGCCCCATACTTTTAGGGTGCAGTTGTAATAATTTATCACCGCTTTATTTTTAATTAGCCAATCGCGACCTAAAATTCCTGCTGTGCTAACCCCCAATTCATCCCTGCATATTATAACTTTAAAATTTTGTGTTATATCCCTTGGCCAAACGCTAAATTTTACTTGTGAAGTTCCTAATGCCTTTACTGCAGGCCCTGAAATTCCTAGCAAATAAATATCATCTTCTAAAATAATATTGCAATTGTTAACAAATTTTTCTTTTAACATTGTTACTGCAGATCCATTATCCAATAATAATGGCGTGTATATACCGTTTATTAATAAATTTACTATGCAAGGTGTGTCCTGCGAATTTTCATTTCCTAAATGAGGGATGAAGTAGGTGTTTGCCTGAATTTTTTGTTTTACAATTTTGCCTGGCCTCCGTTTTGGGGTTGCAAACGAAGCCCTGCCATGTTTAAATTACTTACTGCATTTATGTTATTTCGAGGTCTTCCCTGGTTTTGCCTATTAAAATTTCCTTGGTGATTCCTTGCGTTGGCCGTCGCATTGAAATTTCTAGTAGTGTTCGCGCCATTCCCATAAAATTTTGTTATATGTTGCCTATTATTATAATTTGCTTGTCCCTTATTGTGCGTGCCTCTATAATGTTGAAAGTTATTTTGTTGTTGTGAGTTCCTTCCTATGTTATTTCCCGTGTAATTGTTATAAGGGAGTTGCTGCCTCCCTGTCATTTGATTTGTAGTATTAACCCCGCCTTGCGGCTTATAAAAATTGCGTTCCCTTTTATTGTTAAGATTGGTTTGTCTCCTAAAAAATGTTTGTTGATTGCTTTGCTCCGAGTTTAATTTAAAGTAACAGTATTTCGCAATGTGACTGTTACGTCCGCAATTGAAACAAACTATATTTTGTTTTGTGCGAACTGTGAACACTGGATTATTGTTTTGAAATTTATTAGCGCTAATTTTTTCCCATAATTCTATTTGAATAGCAATTTCTTCGGCTTTCTCTATATTAATATTTTCCGTACGCATCATTAACGGTCCTAATTGCTTCATAATATTTTTATTTACACCTATTCTGAACTGATTTAGAACTAATTCGGCATTCTTTTTCCTTAACCCTGGTTTTTCCATTTCCACAGCATATTTTAAATCCTCCGTTAAAATTTCTGTACCTAACGTTTTTAAACGTAACACATAATTCGTAATTGATTCGTCATATTTTTGGAAACATTTTCCTAACTTCATTGAAGCTTCCCCTGGAATTTTTATCGGAGTGAATTTGGTTATTAATTTTTCTCTAAGTTCTTTATAGCTCAACAAATCTAAATCCCTATCTGTCCTAAAATATCTGTAGGCGTCGCCAGTCAATCTATATTTCAAAATATTTACTTTTGTGCTTTCTGACCAATTGTCTAAAATTGCCCTCTGCTCAAATTTTTCGAAGTATTGTTTAACTTCATTTATTCCCGTGAAACTTTCTACCGTTGAAGCTATCATACCTAGCGTAAAAAAAGGATGAATTGGGGTAGAACGTTCCGATAGTATATCAGTATCTGTTGCGTTCGTTTCCATTTTATAAAGTTTTTAGTTATAACCAGTAATGATTTTCAAATTTTGCCCTTCTACGATATTTGCTTTTGATCTGTAAAATTTTCCGCAACTACCCCGATTATTTTAAAATTTATATATACATATATGCACCTTTACGTGAAACCTTCCAATGCTGTAAACTATGACCTTATTTTTTGCTTAAAACGGGTAAAATAATGGCCTTTATGAATCACTAAGTTATTAATTTTGTCTTGTACTGGCACCACTAAGATGTACAAGTTTTGTTTAATTTTATGTATGCAACGCCTATATGTGCAAAACTTAAGAGTGTTTTTTAAAAATTTAATTAGAAAATTTGATGCTGAAAATTTCGACTTCCCTTTAAAAAATATAGTCCTTATATATTTATTGTGAGCGTTTCCCCTAAATGTCCTAGTTTATTTGAAAAAAAAATTGTTTGTGCACCTTCAAAGTGTTTTGTTTACATACAAAATATGTAACCCCTTATGCCGCTTGCACCGTATCGGGGTTGCGGTGTTGTAACAATTGTAATTAATAATTTGGTTCTAATTTTAAGGTGCTGGAAAGGTTATAATTACCAGAACCAATGCTGTAATTACAAAATTAGTGTTGCCGTATTGTTTCTAATGACGTGCATCATTCACATTTACCTGTATTTTACACAGAGACCTACCAAAATTGTGGCTCCTAGGGGAATTACCAAGTGGAAAAACACAAAATCGCACAAAAATTAAAAATATTTATATAACCTGTAAGCATAGAAAGATGTTAGAAGCGTATATAATTTATTTTGGTGTTTATGGCCCACGCTGCATCTGAAAAGTTCTTTATTCCTGAAAATTGCTCAATTGGGGTTCCAATTTATAATATGATTCGGTTAGCAATCGTTTGCTTAAACAAAGCCTTCCCTGAGAATAATTTCTATTTTTTTTTTCGTAATACTGATCTGGAAATAGCTAATATTACTTAAAATTTTGTAGTGCTTTAAAGGATAGTTTTCTTTCCCTATAATGTGATTTTTAATTAGTTAAATAGTGAAGTAAGTAGCTAACTAAGGGTTGTAAACTCGCTATTACCAGTCTAACGTATGGTTATCCGATGTTTGAGTTAGGTGTTTAAATTTAGAAAACAAAAAAAAAATTTTTTTCTTTGTACGTTTTAGGGGTTAAAAATTTTAGTTAGGGGTTGCTGTTAAGGGTAGTTTTCCGCTGCCACCAGTATAACGGACCACATCTGCGTTGTATTTAGTGGTAGTTGCAGACAGGTTCGTTTGTGATTAAATGGGGGGGGGGGGATGAAAGAAAAGTCGAAAGCTATTTAACTACTTATATTAAAAAGAATAAAAACGTGGGGTAAATCATTACACAAATCAATTGACAAAAACATGTAGAGTACGCTTAATAGGAAATCAAAATTCTTAGCCTACGCTTGAGCCCTAAACGGCCCCCAACGATCTATATAAGTCATTAAAAGCTTCTGATCTAGATTACATATATTAATTTACGGAGTTCCCCAAATTGAGACACATATTGCAAGACCTTTAGTGGGTTAGTAATAGTAATCGTTTAAATTCAAACCTGGCACATAGATGAGCTTCAGCGGCGTCGGTGGACACAAATTTATATTTAATTTCGGAATCGCGATGTCGACGTTTATTCGTGAATATTGCACATGGCATTTAGATGGATTTAAATTTATTAATTTTAGGAGACGGCTTCTTTTCCTCACAAATTGGCACTACACCCTCCTATAATTTAGCTTGAGTCGAACATATCAAAGTTTTAATTATTTCATAATTGTATCGCGAACGCATTTCGGTGCGTTAGAAAAACTTGCCGCGCTCGTGCGCCAAGCACCGGGCTCCCGCGGCTTAACTGCCGTTCCTCCCTTAATTATCCCACCAAGTAATTTTGAAAATTGTGGTTCGCTTACTTCCGACGCACACTTCGTCATTAACCGTTTTGTGCCATAATCATTATTCTGTTTCAAAGGACGTTTGTATGAATATGCAATTGTGCAGTTCTCATAAAAACTGTTTCAACTATGCAAGTTTGCATTAGTAACCTGAACTTGAGTTTGTTCATTTCCCGGATATGTAATTTATCGCGTTCTGGTGCTTGCAATTTCTATCTCAACTTGATATTCATTTACATTTGAAATTATTCTAAATTGAATGAATTTTTAGACACTTATATTATACGCATTTTAATGCGGATTGTTACAGCTGGGACGTCTGAGACGTTAGGGACATATGGGACATTAATTTAGGACGTCTGGGACGTTAGAGACATATGGAACATTTAGGACGCCTGGGACTTTATGGACATATGGGACATATGGGACATCTGGGACGTCTGGACGTTAGGGACATATGGGACATCTGGGACGTCTGGGACGTTAAGGACATATGGGACATCTAGGACGTCTGGAACGTGTGGGACGTTAAGGACATATGGGACATTTAGGACGCCTGGGACATTAGGGACATATGGTACATATGGGCCATCTGGGACGCCTTTGACATTCGGGACGTATAAAACATATGGGACATCTGGGACGTCTGGGACGTCTGGGACGTTAGGGACATATAGGACAAAATTTGACATCTGGGACGTTAGGGACATATGGGACATATAGGACGTCTAGGACGTCTGGGACGTATGGGACGTTAGGGACATATGCACATCTGGGACGCTTGGGACATTAGGGACATATGGGACATATGGGACATATGGGACGTCTGGGACGTTAAGGACATATGGGACATCTAGGACGTCTGGGACGTATGGGACGTTAGGGACATATGCACATCTGGGACGCCTGGGACGTTAGGGACATATGGGACATCTGGGACATCTGGGACGTTAAGGACATATGGGACATCTAGGACGTCTGGGACGTCTGGGACGTCTGGGACTTTAGGGACATATGGAACATCTAGGACGCCTGGGACATTAGAAACATATGGGACATATGGGACATCTGGGACGTCTGGGACGTTAAGGACATTTGGGACATCTAGGACGTCTGGACCGTCTGGAACGTTAAGGTACATATGGGACATTTAAAACGTTTGGGACATTAGCGACATATGGGACATATGGGACATCTGGGACGCCTGGGACATTAGGGACATATGAGACATCTGGGACGTCTGGAACGTTAAGGACATATAGGACATCTACGACGTCTGAGTCGTCTGGGACGTTTGGGACATATGGGACATCTAGGACGTCTGGGACGTTAGTGACATATGGGACATCTAGGACGTCTGAGACGTCTGGGACGTTAGGGACATACGAGACAGCTGGGACGTCTGGGACGTCTGGGACGTTAAGGACAAATGGGACATCTAGGACGTCTGGGACGTTAAGGGCATATGGCACATCTGGGACGTCTGGGACGTTAGGGACATATGGGACATCTAAAACGTCTGGGACGTTAGGAACATATAGGACATCTAGTACGTTTGGGACGTTAGGGACATATGGGACATCTAGGACGTCTGGGACGTTAGTGACATATGGGACATCTAGGACGTCTGAGACGTCTGGGACGTTAGGGACATACGAGACAGCTGGGACGTCTGGGACGTCTGGGACGTTAAGGACAAATGGGACATCTAGGACGTCTGGGACGTTAAGGGCATATGGCACATCTGGGACGTCTGGGACGTTAGGGACATATGGAACATCTGGGACGTCTGGAACGTTAAGGACATATAGGACATCTACGACGTCTGAGACGTCTGGGACGTTTGGGACATATGGGACATCTAGGACGTCTGGGACGTTAGTGACATATGGGACATCTAGGACGTCTGAGACGTCTGGGACGTTAGGGACATACGAGACAGCTGGGACGTCTGGGACGTCTGGGACGTTAAGGACAAATGGGACATCTAGGACGTCTGGGACGTTAAGGGCATATGGCACATCTGGAACGTCTGGGACGTTAGGGACATATGGGACATCTAAAACGTCTGGGACGTTAGGAACATATAGGACATCTAGTACGTTTGGGACGTTAGGGACATATGGGACATCTAGGACGTCTGGGACGTCTGGGACGTTAGGGACATACGGGACAGCTGGGACGTCTGAGACGTTAGGGACATATGGGACATTAATTTAGGACGTCTGGGACGTTAGAGACATATGGAACATTTAGGACGCCTGGGACTTTATGGACATATGGGACATATGGGACATCTGGGACGTCTGGACGTTAGGGACATATGGGACATCTGGGACGTCTGGGACGTTAAGGACATATGGGACATCTAGGACGTCTGGAACGTGTGGGACGTTAAGGACATATGGGACATTTAGGACGCCTGGGACATTAGGGACATATGGTACATATGGGCCATCTGGGACGCCTTTGACATTCGGGACGTATAAAACATATGGGACATCTGGGACGTCTGGGACGTCTGGGACGTTAGGGACATATAGGACAAAATTTGACATCTGGGACGTTAGGGACATATGGGACATATAGGACGTCTAGGACGTCTGAGACGTTAGGGACATACGGGACAGCTGGGACGTCTGGGACGTTAGGGACATATGGGACATTTAGGACGTTTGGGACGTTAGGGACATATGGAACATCTAGGATGCCTGGGACATTAGGGACATATGGGACATATGGTACGTCTGGAACGCTTGGGACATTAGGGACATATGAGACATATGGGACATCTGGGACGTCTGGAACGTTAGGGACATATGGAACATCTGGGACGCCTGGGACGTTAAGGACATATGGGACATCTAGGACGTTTGGGACGTCTGGGACGTTAAGGACATATGGGACATTTAGGACGCCTGTGATATATGGGACATATGGGACATCTGCGACGTCTGGGACGGTAAGGACATATGGGACATCTAGAACGTCTGAGACGTCTGGGACGTTAAAGACATATGGGACATTAAGGACGCCTGGGACATTACGGACATATGGTACATATGGGACATCTGGGACGCTTGGGACATTAGGGACATATAGGACATATGGGACATCTGGGACATCTGGGACGTCTGGGACGTTAGGTACATATGGGACATATGGGACATCTGGGACGTCTAAAACGTTAGGTACCAATGGGACATCTGGGACGTCTTGGACGTTAAGAACATATGGGACATCTGGGACGTCTGGGATGCTAGGGACGTATGGGACATCTGGGACGTCTGGGACGTTAAGGGCATATGGGAAATCTAGGACGTCTGGGACGTTAAAGACATATGGGACATCTAGGGCGTCTGGGACGTCTGGGACGTTAAGGACATATGGGATATTTAGGACGCCTGGGACTTTAGGGACATATGGGACATCTGGGACGTCTGAGACGTTAGGGACATATGGGACATCTGAGACGTCTGGGACGTTAAGGACATATGGGACATCTAGGACATCTGGGACGTCTAAGACGTTAGGGACATATGGAACATCTAGGACGGCTGACACATTAGAAACATATGAAACATATGGGACATCTGCGACGTCTGGGACGTTAGGGACATATGGGACATCTGGGACGTCTGGGACGTTAAGGACATATGGGACATCTAGGACATCTGGGACGCCTGGGACATTAGGGACATATGGGACATCTGGGACGTCTGGGACGTTAGGGACATATAGGACATCTGGGACGTCTGGCACGTTAAGGACATATGGGACATCTAGGACGTTTGGGACGTCTGGGACGTTAAGGACATATGAGACATTTAGGAAGCCTGGGACATTAGGGACATATGGGACATCTAGGACGCCTGGGACATTAGGCACATATGGGGCATTTAGGACGCCTGGGACATTAGGGACATATGGGACATATGGGACATCTGTAAGGCCTGGGACATTAAGGACATATGGGACATCTGGGACGTCTGGCACGTTAGGAACATATGGGACATCTGAAACGTCTGCGACGTTAAGGACATATGGGTCATCTAGGACGTTTAGGACGTCTGGGACGTTAAGGACATATGGGACATATGTGACGTCTGGGACGTTAGAGGCATATGGGACATCTGGGACGTCTGGGACGTTAAGGACATATGGGACATCTAGGACGTCTGAGACGTCTGGGACGTTAAGGACATATGGGACATCTGAGACGCCTTGGACATTACGGACATATAGGACATCTAGGACATCTGAGACGTCTGGGACGTTAGGGACATATGGGACATCTGGGACGTCTGAGACGTTAGGGACGTATGGGACATCTAGGACATCTGAGACGTCTGGGACGTTAGGGACATATGGGACATCTAGAACGTCTGGGACGTTAGGGACATATGGGACATCTAGGACGTCTGAGACGTCTGGAACGTTAGGGACATATGGGACATCTAGGACGTCTGGGACATTAGGGACATTTGGGACATTTAGGACGTCTGGGACGTCTGGGACGTTAAGGACATATGGGACATCTGGGACGTCTGGGACGTTAGGGACATATGGGACATTTAATACGTCTGGGACGTTAGGAACATATGGAATATCTAGGACGCCTGGGACATTAGGGACATATGGGACATATGGGACATCTGGGACGTCTGGGACATTAGGGACATATGGTACATCTGGGACGTCTGGGACGTTAAGGACATATGGGACATCTAGGACGTCTGGGACGTCCGGGACGTTAAGGACATATGGGACATCTAGGACGTCTGGGACATTAGGGACATATGGGACATTTAGGACGTCTGGGACGTCTGGGACGTTAAGGACATATGGGACATTTAGGACGCCTGGGACTTTAGGGACATTTGGGACATATGGGACATCTGGGACGCCTGGGACATTAGGGACATATGGGACACATTGAACATCTGGTACGTCTGGGACGTTACGGACATATGGGACATCTGGTACGCCTGGGACGTTAAGGACATATGGGACATTTAGGAGGCCTGGGACATTAGGGACATATGGGACATATGGGATATCTGGGACGTCTGGGACGTTTAGGATATATGGGACATCTAGGACGTCTGGGACGTCTGGGACGTTAAGGACATATGGGACATTTAGGACGCCCTGGACATTAGGGACATATGGGACATATGTGAGGTCTGGGACGCCTGGGGCATTAGGGACATATGGGACATATAGGACATCTGGGACGTTTGGGACGTTATTGACATATGGGACATCTGGGACGTCTGGGACGTTAAGGATATAAGGGACATCTAGGACGTCTGGGACGTTAGGGACATATGGGAGATCTGGGACGTCTGGGACGTTAGGGACATATAAGACATCTAGGACGTCTGGGACTTTAGGGACATATGGAACATCTGGGACGTTAGGGACATATGGCACATCTGGGACGTCTGGGACGTTAGGGAGGTATAGGACATATGGGATATACTGGGACGTCTGGGACGTTAAGGATATATGGGACATCTAGGACGTCTGGGACATTAGGGACATATGGGACATAAGGGATATCTGGGACGTCTGGGACGTTAGGGACATATGGTACATCTGGGACGTCTGGGACGTTAAGGACATATGGGACATCTAGGACGTCTGGGACGTCTGGGACGGTAAGGACATATGGGACATTTAGGACGCCTGGAACATTAGGGACATATGGGACATATGGGACATCTGGGACGCCTGGGACGTTAGGGACATATGGGACATATGGGTCATCTGGGACGTCTGGGACGTTAAGGATATATGGGACATCTGGGACGTCTGGGACGTTAAGGACATATGGGACATCTAGGACATCTGGGACGTCTGGGACGTTAGGGACATATGGAACATCTAGAACGCCTGGGACGTTAAAGACATATGGGACATCTAGGACATCTGGGACGTTAAGGACATATGGGACATCTGGGACGTCTGTGACGTTAGTGACATATGGGACATCTGGGACGTCTGGGACGTTAAGGACATATGGGACATCTAGGACATCTGGGACGTCTGGGACGTTAGGGACATATGGAACATCTAGGACGCCTGGGACATTAGAAACATATGAAACATATGGGACATCTGGGACGTCTGGGACGTTAAGGACATTTGGGACATCTAGGACGTCTGGGACGTCTGGGACGTTAAGGAGATATGGGACATTTAGGACGCCCTGGACATTAGGGACATATGGGACATATGGGATATCTGGGACGTCTGGGACGTTAAGGACAAATGGGACATCTAGGACGTCTGGGACGTCTGGGACGTTAAGGACATATGGGACATTTAGGACGCCCTGGACATTAGGGACATATGGGACATATGGGAGGTCTGGGACGCCTGGGACATTAGGGACATACGGGACATATAGGACATCTGGGACGTCTGGGACGTTATTGACATATGGGACAACTGGGACGTCTGGGACGTTAAGGATATAAGGGACACCTAGAACGTCTGGGACGTTAGGGACATATGGGAAATCTGGGACGTCTGGGACGTTAGGGGCATATAAGACATCTAGGACGTCTGGGACGTTAGGGACATATGGAACAACTGGGACGTTAGGGACATATGGGACATCTGGGACGTCTGGGACGTTAGGGAAATATAGGACATATGGGATATCTGGGACGTCAGGGACGTTAAGGATATATGGGACATCTAGGACGTCTGGGACGTTAGGGAAATATGGGACATCTGGGACGCATGGGACATTAAGGACATATGGGACATATGGGACATATGGGACGTCTGGGACGTTAGAGACATATGGACATCTGGGACGTCTGGGACGTTAAGGAAATATGGGACATTTAGGACGTCTGGGACGTCTGGGACGTTAAGGACATATGGGACATTTAAGGCGCCTGGGACATTAGGGACATATGGGACATCTGGGACCTCTGGGACGTTAAGGACATATGGGACATCTAGGACGTCTGGGACGTCTGAAACGTTAAGGACATATGAGACATTTAAAACGTCTGGGACATTAGAGACATATGGGACATATGGGACATCTGGGACGCCTGGGACATTAGGGACATAGGAGACATATGGGACATCTGGGACGTCTGGGACGTTAAGGACATATGGGACATCTGGGACGTCTAAGACGTTAGAAACATATGGGACATCTGGTACGTCTAGGACGTTAGGGACATATAGGACATCTAGGACGTCTGAGACGTCTGGGACGTTAGGGACATATGGGACATCTAGGACGTCTGGGACGTTAGGGACATATGGGACATCTAGGACGTCTGAGACGTCTGGGACGTTAGGGACATATGGGACATCTAGGACGTCTGGGACATTAGGGACATATGGGACATCTAGGACATCTGGGACGTCTAAGACGTTAGGGACATATGGAACATCTAGGACGGCTGACACATTAGAAACATATGAAACATATGGGACATCTGCGACGTCTGGGACGTTAGGGACATATGGGACATCTGGGACGTCTGGGACGTTAAGGACATATGGGACATCTAGGATATCTGGGACGCCTGGGACATTAGGGACATATGGGACATCTGGGACGTCTGGGACGTTAGGGACATATAGGACATCTGGGACGTCTGGCACGTTAAGGACATATGGGACATCTAGGACGTTTGGGACGTCTGGGACGTTAAGGACATATGAGACATTTAGGAAGCCTGGGACATTAGGGACATATGGGACATCTAGGACGCCTGGGACATTAGGGACATATGGGGCATTTAGGACGCCTGGGACATTAGGGACATATGGGACATATGGGACATCTGTAAGGCCTGGAACATTAAGGACATATGGGACATCTGGGACGTCTGGCACGTTAGGAACATATGGGACATCTGAAACGTCTGCGACGTTAAGGACATATGGGACATCTAGGACGTTTAGGACGTCTGGGACGTTAAGGACATATGGGACATATGTAACGTCTGGGACGTTAGAGGCATATGGGACATCTGGGACGTCTGGGACGTTAAGGACATATGGGACATCTAGGACGTCTGAGACGTCTGGGACGTTAAGGACATATGGGACATCTGAGACGCCTTGGACATTAGGGACATATGGGACATCTGATACGTCTGGGACGTTACGGACATATAGGACATCTAGGACATCTGAGACGTCTGGGACGTTAGGGACATATGGGACATCTGGGACGTCTGAGACGTTAGGGACATATGGGACATCTGGGACGTCTGGGACGTTAGGGACATATAGGACATCTAGGACATCTGAGACGTCTGGGACGTTAGGGACATATGGGACATCTAGAACGTCTGGGACGTTAGGGACATATGGGACATCTAGGACGTCTGAGACGTCTGGAACGTTAGGGACATATGGGACATCTAGGACGTCTGGGACATTAGGGACATTTGGGACATTTAGGACGTCTGGGACGTCTGGGACGTTAAGGACATATGGGACATCTGGGACGTCTGGGACGTTAGGGACATATGGGACATTTAATACGTCTGGGACGTTAGGAACATATGGAATATCTAGGACGCCTGGGACATTAGGGACATATGGGACATATGGGACATCTGGGACGTCTGGGACATTAGGGACATATGGTACATCTGGGACGTCTGGGACGTTAAGGACATATGGGACATCTAGGACGTCTGGGACGTCCGGGACGTTAAGGACATATGGGACATCTAGGACGTCTGGGACATTAGGGACATATGGGACATTTAGGACGTCTGGGACGTCTGGGACGTTAAGGACATATGGGACATTTAGGACGCCTGGGACGTTAGGGACATTTGGGACATATGGGACATCTGGGACGCCTGGGACATTAGGGACATATGGGACACATTGAACATCTGGTACGTCTGGGACGTTACGGACATATGGGACATCTGGGACGCCTGGGACGTTAAGGACATATGGGACATTTAGGAGGCCTGGGACATTAGGGACATATGGGGACATATGGGATATCTGGGACGTCTGGGACGTTTAGGATATATGGGACATCTAGGACGTCTGGGACGTCTGGGACGTTAAGGACATATGGGACATTTAGGACGCCCTGGACATTAGGGACATATGGGACATATGTGAGGTCTGGGACGCCTGGGGCATTAGGGACATATGGGACATATAGGACATCTGGGACGTTTGGGACGTTATTGACATTTGGGACATCTGGGACGTCTGGGACGTTAAGGATATAAGGGACATCTAGGACGTCTGGGACGTTAGGGACATATGGGAGATCTGGGACGTCTGGGACGTTAGGGACATATAAGACATCTAGGACGTCTGGGACTTTAGGGACATATGGAACATCTGGGACGTTAGGGACATATGGCACATCTGGGACGTCTGGGACGTTAGGGAGGTATAGGACATATGGGATATACTGGGACGTCTGGGACGTTAAGGATATATGGGACATCTAGGACGTCTGGGACATTAGGGACATATGGGACATAAGGGATATCTGGGACGTCTGGGACGTTAGGGACATATGGTACATCTGGGACGTCTGGGACGTTAAGGACATATGGGACATCTAGGACGTCTGGGACGTCTGGGACGGTAAGGACATATGGGACATTTAGGACGCCTGGGACATTAGGGACATATGGGACATATGGGACATCTGGGACGCCTGGAACGTTAGGGACATATGGGACATATGGGCCATCTGGGACGTCTGGGACGTTAAGGATATATGGGACATCTGGGACGTCTGGGACGTTAAGGACATATGGGACATCTAGGACATCTGGGACGTCTGGGACGTTAGGGACATATGGAACATCTAGAACGCCTGGGACGTTAAAGACATATGGGACATCTAGGACATCTGGGACGTTAAGGACATATGGGACATCTGGGACGTCTGTGACGTTAGTGACATATGGGACATCTGGGACGTCTGGGACGTTAAGGACATATGGGACATCTAGGACATCTGGGACGTCTGGGACGTTAGGGACATATGGAACATCTAGGACGCCTGGGACATTAGAAACATATGAAACATATGGGACATCTGGGACGTCTGGGACGTTAAGGACATTTGGGACATCTAGGACGTCTGGGACGTCTGGGACGTTAAGGAGATATGGGACATTTAGGACGCCCTGGACATTAGGGACATATGGGACATATGGGATATCTGGGACGTCTGGGACGTTAAGGACAAATGGGACATCTAGGACGTCTGGGACGTCTGGGACGTTAAGGACATATGGGACATTTAGGACGCCCTGGACATTAGGGACATATGGGACATATGGGAGGTCTGGGACGCCTGGGACATTAGGGACATACGGGACATATAGGACATCTGGGACGTCTGGGACGTTATTGACATATGGGACAACTGGGACGTCTAGGACGTTAAGGATATAAGGGACACCTAGAACGTCTGGGACGTTAGGGACATATGGGAAATCTGGGACGTCTGGGACGTTAGGGGCATATAAGACATCTAGGACGTCTGGGACGTTAGGGACATATGGAACAACTGGGACGTTAGGGACATATGGGACATCTGGGACGTCTGGGACGTTAGGGAAATATAGGACATATGGGATATCTGGGACGTCAGGGACGTTAAGGATATATGGGACATCTAGGACGTCTGGGACGTTAGGGAAATATGGGACATCTGGGACGCCTGGGACATTAAGGACATATGGGACATATGGGACGTCTGGGACGTTAGAGACATATGGACATCTGGGACGTCTGGGACGTTAAGGAAATATGGGACATTTAGGACGTCTGGGACGTCTGGGACGTTAAGGACATATGGGACATTTAAGGCGCCTGGGACATTAGGGACATATGGGACATCTGGGACCTCTGGGACGTTAAGGACATATGGGACATCTAGGACGTCTGGGACGTCTGAAACGTTAAGGACATATGAGACATTTAAAACGTCTGGGACATTAGAGACATATGGGACATATGGGACATCTGGGACGCCTGGGACATTAGGGACATAGGAGACATATGGGACATCTGGGACGTCTGGGACGTTAAGGACATATGGGACATCTGGGACGTCTAAGACGTTAGAAACATATGGGACATCTGGTACGTCTAGGACGTTAGGGACATATAGGACTTCTAGGACGTCTGAGACGTCTGGGACGTTAGGGACATATGGGACATCTAGGACGTCTGGGACGTTAGGGACATATGGAACATCTAGGACGTCTGAGACGTCTGGGACGTTAGGGACATATGGGACATCTAGGACGTCTGGGACATTAGGGACATATGGGACATTTAGGACGTCTGGGACGTCTGGGACGTCAAGGACATATGGGACATCTGGGACGTCTGGGACGTTAGGGACATATGGGACATTTAGGACGTCTGGGACGTTAGGGACATATGGAATATCTAGGAAGCCTGGGACATTAGGGACATATGGGACATATGGGACATCTGGGACGTCTGGAACGTTAGGGACATATGAAACATTTTAGACGTCTGGGACGTTAAGGACATATGGGACATCTAGGATGTCTGGGACGTCTGGAACGTTAGGGACATATGAAACATTTTAGACGTCTAGGACGTTAAGGACATATGGGACATTTAGGACGCCTGGACGTCTGGGACGTCAAGGACATATGGGACATCTGGGACGTCTGGGACGTTAGGGACATATGGGACATTTAGGACGTCTGGGACGTTAGGGACATATGGAATATCTAGGAAGCCTGGGACATTAGGGACATATGGGACATATGGGACATCTGGGACGTCTGGAACGTTAGGGACATATGAAACATTTTAGACGTCTGGGACGTTACGGACATATGGGACATCTGGGACGCCTGGGACGTTAAGGACATATGGGACATTTAGGAGGCCTGGGACATTAGGGACATATGGGACATATGGGATATCTGGGACGTCTGGGACGTTTAGGATATATGGGACATCTAGGACGTCTGGGACGTCTGGGACGTTAAGGACATATGGGACATTTAGGACGCCCTGGACATTAGGGACATATGGGACATATGTGAGGTCTGGGACGCCTGGGGCATTAGGGACATATGGGACATATAGGACATCTGGGACGTTTGGGACGTTATTGACATTTGGGACATCTGGGACGTCTGGGACGTTAAGGATATAAGGGACATCTAGGACGTCTGGGACGTTAGGGACATATGGGAGATCTGGGACGTCTGGGACGTTAGGGACATATAAGACATCTAGGACGTCTGGGACTTTAGGGACATATGGAACATCTGGGACGTTAGGGACATATGGCACATCTGGGACGTCTGGGACGTTAGGGAGGTATAGGACATATGGGATATACTGGGACGTCTGGGACGTTAAGGATATATGGGACATCTAGGACGTCTGGGACAGTAGGGACATATGGGACATAAGGGATATCTGGGACGTCTGGGACGTTAGGGACATATGGTACATCTGGGACGTCTGGGACGTTAAGGACATATGGGACATCTAGGACGTCTGGGACGTCTGGGACGGTAAGGACATATGGGACATTTAGGACGCCTGGGACATTAGGGACATATGGGACATATGGGACATCTGGGACGCCTGGGACGTTAGGGACATATGGGACATATGGGCCATCTGGGACGTCTGGGACGTTAAGGATATATGGGACATCTGGACGTCTGGGACGTTAAGGACATATGGGACATCTAGGACATCTGGGACGTCTGGGACGTTAGGGACATATGGAACATCTAGAACGCCTGGGACGTTAAAGACATATGGGACATCTAGGACATCTAGGACGTTAAGGACATATGGGACCTCTGGGACGTCTGTGACGTTAGTGACATATGGGACATCTGGGACGTCTGGGACGTTAAGGACATATGGGACATCTAGGACATCTGGGACGTCTGGGACGTTAGGGACATATGGAACATCTAGGACGCCTGGGACATTAGAAACATATGAAACATATGGGACATCTGGGACGTCTGGGACGTTAAGGACAAATGGGACATCTAGGACGTCTGGGGCGTCTGGGACGTTAAGGACATATGGGACATTTAGGACGCCCTGGACATTAGGGACATATGGGACATATGGGAGGTCTGGGACGCCTGGGACATTAGGGACATACGGGACATATAGGACATCTGGGACGTCTGGGACGTTATTGACATATGGGACAACTGGGACGTCTGGGACGTTAAGGATATAAGGGACACCTAGAACGTCTGGGACGTTAGGGACATATGGGAAATCTGGGACGTCTGGGACGTTAGGGGCATATAAGACATCTAGGACGTCTGGGACGTTAGGGACATATGGAACAACTGGGACGTTAGGGACATATGGGACATCTGGAACGTCTGGGACGTTAGGGAAATATAGGACATATGGGATATCTGGGACGTCAGGGACGTTAAGGATATATGGGACATCTAGGACGTCTGGGACGTTAGGGAAATATGGGACATCTGGGACGCCTGGGACATTAAGGACATATGGGACATATGGGACGTCTGGGACGTTAGAGACATATGGACATCTGGGACGTCTGGGACGTTAAGGAAATATGGGACATTTAGGACGTCTGGGACGTCTGGGACGTTAAGGACATATGGGACATTTAAGGCGCCTGGGACATTAGGGACATATGGGACATCTGGGACCTCTGGGACGTTAAGGACATATGGGACATCTAGGACGTCTGGGACGTCTGAAACGTTAAGGACATATGAGACATTTAAAACGTCTGGGACATTAGAGACATATGGGACATATGGGACATCTGGGACGCCTGGGACATTAGGGACATAGGAGACATATGGGACATCTGGGACGTCTGGGACGTTAAGGACATATGGGACATCTGGGACGTCTAAGACGTTAGAAACATATGGGACATCTGGTACGTCTAGGACGTTAGGGACATATAGGACCTCTAGGACGTCTGAGACGTCTGGGACGTTAGGGACATATGGGACATCTAGGACGTCTGGGACGTTAGGGACATATGGGACATCTAGGACGTCTGAGACGTCTGGGACGTTAGGGACATATGGGACATCTAGGACGTCTGGGACATTAGGGACATATGGGACATTTAGGACGTCTGGGACGTCTGGAACGTCAAGGACATATGGGACATCTGGGACGTCTGGGACGTTAGGGACATATGGGACATTTAGGACGTCTGGGACGTTAGGGACATATGGAATATCTAGGAAGCCTGGGACATTAGGGACATATGGGACATATGGGACATCTGGGACGTCTGGAACGTTAGGGACATATGAAACATTTTAGACGTCTGGGACGTTAAGGACATATGGGACATCTAGGATGTCTGGGACGTCTGGAACGTTAGGGACATATGAAACATTTTAGACGTCTAGGACGTTAAGGACATATGGGACATTTAGGACGCCTGGCACATTAGGGACATATGGGACATATGGGACATTTAATACGCCTGGGACATTAGGGATATATAAAACCTTTGGGACATCTGGGACGTCTGGGACGTTAAGGACATATGGGACATCTGGGACGTCTGGAACGTTAGGGACATATGAAACATCTTAGACGTCTGGGACGTTAAGGACATATGGGACATCTAGGATGTCTGGGACGTCCGGGACGTTAAGGACATATGGGACATTTAGGACGCCTGGCACATTAGGGACATATGGGACATATGGGACATTTAATACGACTGGGACATTAGGGATATATAAAACCTTTGGGTCATCTGGGACGTCTGGGAAGTTAAGGACATATGGGACATCTAGGACGTCTGGGACGTTAGGGACATATGGGACATCTGGGACGTCTGGGACTTTAGGGACATATTGGATATCTGGGACGTTAGGAACATATAGGACATCTAGGACGTCTGTGACGTTAGAGACATATGGGACATCTAGGACATCTCGGACGTCTGGGACGTTAGGGACATACGGGACAGCTGAGACGTCTGGGACGTTATGGACATATGGGACATTTGGGACGCATGGGATATTAGGGACATATGGGACATATGCGACATATGGGACGCCTGAGACATTAGGGACATATGGCACATTTTGGACGGTTTAGACGTTAGAAACATATGGAACATCTAGGACGCCTGGGACATTAGGGCCACATCGGACATATGGGACATCTGGGACGTTTGGGACGTTAAGGACATATGGGACATCTAAGACGTCAGTGACGTCTTTGACGTTAAGGACATATGGGACATTTAGGACGCCTGGGACATAAGGGACATATGGGACATATGGGAAATCTGGGACGCCTGGGACATTAGGGACATATGGGACATATGGGACATCTGGGACATCTGGGACGTTAGTTACATATGGGACATCTGGGACGTCTGGGACGTTAAGGACATATGGGACATCTAGGACGTCTGGGACGTTAAGGACATATGGGACATCTAGGGCGTCTGGGACGTTAAGGACATATGGGACATTTACTACGCCTGGGATATTAGGGACATATGGGACATCTAGGACGTCTGGGACGTTAAGGACATATGGGACATTTAGGACGCCTGGGACATTAGAAACATAAGAAACATATGGGACATCTGGGACGTCTCGGACGTTAAGGACATTTGGGACATCTAGGACGTCTGGGACGTCTGGGACGTTAAGGACATATGGGACATTTAGGACGCCTGGGACATTAGGGACATTTGGGACATATGGGAGATCTGGGACGCCTGGGACATTAGGAAAAGATGAGACATATAGGACATCTGGGACGTCTGGGACATTAGGGAAAGATGAGACATATAGGACATCTGGGACGTCTGGGACGTTAGGGACATATGGGAGATCTGGGACGTCTGGGACGTTAGGGACATATAGGACATCTAGGACGTCTAGGACGTTAGGGACATATGGAACATATGGGACGTTAGGGACATATGGTACATCTAGGGCGTCTGGGACGTCTGGGACGTTAGGGACATATAGGACATCTAGGACGTCTAGGACGTTAGGGACATATGGAACATATGGGACGTTAAAGACATATGGGACATCTAGGGCGTCTGGGACGTCTGGGACGTTAAGGACATATGGGATATTTAGGACGCCTGGGACTTTAGGGACATATGGGACATCTGGGACGTCTGGGACGTTAGGGACATATGGGACATCTGAGACGTCTGGGACGTTAAGGACATATGGGACATCTAGGACATCTGGGACGTCTAAGACGTTAGGGACATATGGAACATCTAGGACGGCTGACACATTAGAAACATATGAAACATATGGGACATCTGCGACGTCTGGGACGTTAGGGACATATGGGACATCTGGGACGTCTGGGACGTTAAGGACATATGGGGACATCTAGGACATCTGGGACGCCTGGGAGATTATTGACATATGGGACATCTGGGACGTCTGGGACGTTAGGGACATATAGGACATCTGGGACGTCTGGCACGTTAAGGACATATGGGACATCTAGGACGTTTGGGACGTCTGGGACGTTAAGGACATATGAGACATTTAGGACGCCTGGGACATTAGGGACATATGGGACATCTAGGACGCCTGGGACATTAGGGACATATGGGGCATTTAGGACGCCTGGGACATTAGGGACATATGGGACATATGGGACATCTGTAAGGCCTGGGACATTAAGGACATATGGGACATCTGGGACGTCTGGCACGTTAGGGACATATGGGACATCTGAAACGTCTGCGACGTTAAGGACATATGGGACATCTAGGACGTTTAGGACGTCTGGGACGTTAAGGACATATGGGGACATATGAAACGTCTGGGACGTTAGAGGCATATGGGACATCTGGGACGTCTGGGACGTTAAGGACATATGGGACATCTAGGACGTCTGAGACGTCTGGGACGTTAAGGACATATGGGACATCTGAGACGCCTTGGACATTAGGGACATATGGGACATCTGATACGTCTGGGACGTTACGGACATATAGGACATCTAGGACATCTGCGACGTCTGGGACGTTAGGGACATATGGGACATCTGGGACGTCTGAGACGTTAGGGACATATGGGACATCTGGGACGTCTGGGACGTTAGGGACATATAGGACATCTAGGACATCTGAGACGTCTGGGACGTTAGGGACATATGGGACATCTAGAACGTCTGGGACGTTAGGGACATATGGGACATCTAGGACGTCTGAGACGTCTGGAACGTTAGGGACATATGGGACATCTAGGACGTCTGGGACATTAGGGACATTTGGGACATTTAGGACGTCTGGGACGTCTGGGACGTTAAGGACATATGGGACATCTGGGACGTCTGCGACGTCTGGGACGTTAAGGACATATGGGACATCTGGGACGTCTGGGACATTAGGGACATATGGGACATATGGGACATATGGGACGTCTGGGACGTTAGAGACATATGGGACATCTGGGACATTTAGGGCGCCTTGGACATTAGGGACATATGGGACATATGGGACATCTGGGACGTCTGGGATGTTAAGGACATATGGGACATCTAGGACGTCTGGGACGTCTGAAACGTTAAATACATATGGGACATTTAAAACGTCTGGGACATTAGGGACATATGGGACATATGGGACATCTGGGACGCCTGGGACATTAGGGACATATGAGACATATGGGACATCTGGGACGTCTGGGACGTTAAGGACATATGGGACATCTGGGACGTCTGAGACGTTAGAAGCATATGGTACATCTGGGACGTCTGGGACGTTAGGGACATATAGGACATCTAGGACGTCTGCGACGTCGGAGACGTTAGGGAAATATGGGACATCTAGGACGTCTGGGACGTTAGGGACATATGGGACATCTAAGACGTCTGAGACGTCTGGGACGTTAGGGACATATGGGACATCTAGGACGTCTGGGACATTAGGGACATATGGGACATTTAGGACGTCTGGGACGTCTGGGACGTTGAGGACATATGGGACATCTGGGACGTCTGGGACGTTTGGGACATATGGAATATCTAGGACGCCTGGGACAGTAGGGACATATGGGACATCTGGGACGTCTGGGACGTTAGGGACATATGGGACATCTGAGACGTCTGGGACGTTAAGGACATATGGGACATCTAGGACATCTGGGACGTCTAAGACGTTAGGGACATATGGAACATCTAGGACGGCTGACACATTAGAAACATATGAAACATATGGGACATCTGCGACGTCTGGGACGTTAGGGACATATGGGACATCTGGGACGTCTGGGACGTTAAGGACATATGGGACATCTAGGACATCTGGGACGCCTGGGAGATTATTGACATATGGGACATCTGGGACGTCTGGGACGTTAGGGACATATAGGACATCTGGGACGTCTGGCACGTTAAGGACATATGGGACATCTAGGACGTTTGGGACGTCTGGGACGTTAAGGACATATGAGACATTTAGGACGCCTGGGACATTAGGGACATATGGGACATCTAGGACGCCTGGGACATTAGGGACATATGGGGCATTTAGGACGCCTGGGACATTAGGGACATATGGGACATATGGGACATCTGTAAGGCCTGGGACATTAAGGACATATGGGACATCTGGGACGTCTGGCACGTTAGGGACATATGGGACATCTGAAACGTCTGCGACGTTAAGGGACATATGGGACATCTAGGACGTTTAGGGACGTCTGGGACGTTAAGGGACATATGGGACATATGGGACGTCTGGGACGTTAGAGGCATATGGGACATCTGGGACGTCTGGGACGTTAAGGACATATGGGACATCTAGGACGTCTGAGACGTCTGGGACGTTAAGGACATATGGGACATCTGAGACGCCTTGGACATTAGGGACATATGGGACATCTGATACGTCTGGGACGTTACGGACATATAGGACATCTAGGACATCTGCGACGTCTGGGACGTTAGGGACATATGGGACATCTGGGACGTCTGAGACGTTAGGGACATATGGGACATCTGGGACGTCTGGGACGTTAGGGACATATAGGACATCTAGGACATCTGAGACGTCTGGGACGTTAGGGACATATGGGACATCTAGAACGTCTGGGACGTTAGGGACATATGGGACATCTAGGACGTCTGAGACGTCTGGAACGTTAGGGACATATGGGACATCTAGGACGTCTGGGACATTAGGGACATTTGGGACATTTAGGACGTCTGGGACGTCTGGGACGTTAAGGACATATGGG
>CALNHX010011935.1:0-28537 GCA_940337035.1 Agriotes lineatus
GAAGATAAGTTAGTAAAGAATAACGAAGAGTTGGAAGGAAAAATATGAGATATACAAAGTCAGAATACGGATGTGCAGAAGAAAATAAAATTGATTGATGATAAGGTAGATAAAAATCGAACTGAGATGCAAGAAGAAATTAATGACAGTGTAAGCAGAGTTAATGTGTTAACTGAAAATCAATCAACAAAGATTAAACAGGTACAAGATATATTGAAAAGAATACAAGATGGGACGGAAATGTTAAGCAGTAACCAAAGAAGTAATTATATTGGAATACAAACAGCCAAAATTTGAAGTTATATTTCGGAACAATACTAATGAAAACAAATTAATTTTGGAAGAATTAGAACAAACATTATTATTGGGAACTGATGAAATAAATCAGAAATTAGACAGTTATGTAGATGAGGTAGATGATTCTACAGAAAAGAACGAGGAAGTAAAACAGAATGAAGGAGAACCAGATGATGAGAAGAAATGCAATTATGAAAAAGTAAATGTTGTTAGAGTTACAGGACGAGACATAATTAAAATAAATAAGCATAAGAAGAGGACAAAGAACCAAAAAGTTAAACAAAGACTTAAAGAGGAAATAAATAAATTAGAAGACAATTTTAAACAAGCGACAAGAGGTTGTATAATTAAAGTAAATAAAATTGGAAATTCCCGAGGATATGATATTAATGTTAATAAAAGTAAGAAGAAGACAAGGAAGAAAACAATTCAACGAAGATTAAAGGAGGAGACAAAGCAACTGAAAGAAAGACTCAGACGAACGGAAGTACCGAGGCTTGAAGCTGAATTAAGAAAATTAAAACAAACAGCTAAAGAAGCCAAGGATGTCATAAAGACCACCCAAGAAAATATCAAAAGAATTTTGAGATAACATTAGGAAACTCGGAAGTTGTACATATGTAATATAGTAATTTTAAAATGTTAATTAAGGAACCACACGTATTTTAACAATTGAGCAAAACCAGAGAAAAATGAGGCCATAGCTCTACTAACACGAAGAAATTCTACCAGAATTATAAGTAATAGATAAATAAGAAGATTTTAATAAAATACAACTTCAGAATAAAGAAGAATTGCAAGCACAAATAAAAAATATTTGTATAACATTAGAAAGTTATATGGATGAAGTTAAAAATGATGTGAGAAGGGAGAGGCCGGAAGAATGCAAACAGTTGAAAGAAAATTTAACAAAAATCATGGAAGATAAGTTAGTGAAGAATAACGAAGAGTTGGAAGGAAAAATAGGAGATATACAAAGTCAGAATACGGATGTGCAGAAGAAAATAAAATTGAAGTTGTACATATGTAATATAGTAATTTTAAAATGTTAATTAAAGAACCACACGTATTTTAACAATTGAGCAAAACCAGAGAAAAATGAGGCCATGGCTCTACTAACACGAAGAAATTTTACCAGAATTATAAGTAATAGATAAATAAGAAGACATTGCTCCACTAACAAGAAGTAATTGTACCAGAATTATAACAATATGGCTTCCTTAATAAATGAAAAGGTAATTTTAGATAATTTAAATGTCCTATATAAGAATATTATAAAAGTAAATAAAATAGATTTGCTATCTGCTACTAAAAGAAAAATATCAACAACAAACCGAATGTTAAATGTTAAAATAATTATTAATCAATGGGAAGGTAATAATAATAATAATAATCTCTTTATTTAGCACGTATATAATATGTACATATAAATTAGACGCCTAAAAAAAAGAGAGGGCCATTTCACGGCATACAAAAAAAAACTATGAGTATTTCATAATATTTAAAAACACCACTAACTGCATATGCAGGTGCGTGGCGAGTACTGTACATTACGAGCCCTCGCCGCAACAGTCCGCCCCATCCGCGCTCCAATGCTGAGGCTTTAATGCAAAAACCCCAAACAACGACATTAAAACGCACACAGGACGAACTACTACTACGAGGGACCCGCAGAAGTAGGTATATAAGGTGCCCCGAGGTGACCTTCACAAATTTTAATTATTTTAATATATATTTACTTTTGTCAAGTACTTAGTTAATGAAAACATTATCAACGTTTTTCAGAAATAATTTACATAATTTATTATAATTTCTATTGTTCAGTTGAATATTATTGTCCGAAATATATTTTTTAAACTGATTAAAAATTTTTGGTAAGTAGTAATGGAAGCTACTCTGCCCTACACCTTTATTTGTTTTTATTGGAATAGCTTCAGCTTTATTTCTTGTATTATAGGTATGATTATGTTTGTTAACAATTGTAGGATTTTTTCCTACGTGTTTTAGAATCGCACTATAAAATAATTTATTTACTGTTAAAACTTGACTATCCTGAAACAATTGCCGAGTCGGGTATAGCAATGGTTTGCGCAATATTATTTTTAATATATATTTTTGTAATACACTAACTCTTCCAATGCGTAGACCTGTTGCACCACCTCAGCCAATAATTCCGTATGAAATGACTGACTGAACTAATGCATAGTAGAAGCTGTATAATTGTTTCAATGATAGTATATCTCGTAATCTTTTAAACATATATATTAATTTTCTAAGTTTTCAACATACATTATAAATATGTGAATCCCATCTCATATGCTGATCAACAGTAATGCCCAAATATTTAACAGATGTTGCTTTTTTAATCTTAATATTACATAGACAATTACCAGGATCACAGTTACTACAAGACACAGAGATTTGAGTAAAAATTGGTTGCTTAATTTCTTGCAATGTAAAAGTTAAGAAATTACTTTTATTATAATTTAGACAAAATATTTAAATCCAGCCATTTTTTAATAGTACTAGATCATGCATTGCCGCCTCCCTAACCTCGCCCCAAGATTCACCCTCCACTACCAAAGCGGTGTCATCAGCATAGGCAATTATTTTACCTCTTATTTTTGAATATTTTAACAGATCGTCTATGTAGATCACAAACAACAATGGTCCGAGAACTGTTCCCTGTGGTACACCACAAGTTACAGTTACAGTTGAACTTCGACACTCTTGTAATTTAACCAATTGTTTCCGTTCTGATAAATAGCTTTTGTATAAGTTTAAAGGTATGCCTCTAATACCGTATGTCTCCAATTTTAATAGCAGAATACTGTGGTTTACAGTATCAAAAGCTTTGGCAAGGTCAAGGAATACAGCAATGCACGGCCTCGAATTATAAAGAGCATTGTAAATCTCAGATCACAGGGATGAAATGGCATCATCTGTAGATTTGTTTTTAAAAGATTTGATTAATTTTTCTAGTACTTTAGAAATAGCAGATAAAAGTGATATAGGACGATAATTGTTAACATCGTTTTTATCATCTCCCTTGTAAACTGGAATCACAGCAGCCGTTTTTAAAGATTTTGGGAAATATCCCTGTGAGAAGCAATTATTAAAGATAGTAGATAACGGTATGCTAATTACGGGAGCAGTACATTTTAATGTTTCAGAAGTTATGTTATCGATTCCAGGAGACTTGTTGTTTTTTAAATTGTGTATGATGTTAGCAATTTCATTTGGGGTAGTTGGGTGTAAAAAAAAAGCTCCTTCCGCTCAGTGGAATTTCATTAATCATAGAGTTCGTGTCGGATTGATTATTTAGAATTTTATCTGATAAATTTTTACTAACATTTACAAAATGTTTATTAAATTGAGAGGCAGTATCATTTTTAGAATTAAATGTTTTTCCATCGACTTTTAGAGAAGTGACACTTTCCTTTTGACTGCTAACATTTAAACACTCGTTAGCTAAATTCCAAATTTTTCGCGGATTATTTTGACAAGTATGAAGTTGATTTTTATAATATGTGTTCTTTGTTTGGTGAATGAGTGAATTAATAGTTCGTTTATATCGCAAGCAAGTTATTCTGCTGGCTTGATTTTCAGGATTTAAACGATACTGTTTGTATAGATCATTCTCTTAGAATTTTTATTGTTAAATACTTTATTATAAGTACATTTATATATTTGTTTTTGCAATAACTGCACCAAGTTATCCATACACTTGTCGATATCTCCATTAATAACAAAATCCCAGTCTAACGTTTGGAGATTTTGCGTTAATTTTTTATAATTCATAATTTTTAATGTCCTCACAGAACTACTTGGCTTTTTTTTCAAATCAGTGTGTGTATTTTGAAATTTTAAATGCAAAGAGATGGGATCGTGATCGGTAATTTTTGATTTTAGAACTAACGGGAATATATAGTTGCTGTGAATGTTAGTTTTTACAAAAATATGGTCTAAGCAAGCTTTTTCTCGTGTCGGCAAATTTATACACGATTGAAACCCATGTCGACTAAGTGTATCAAGGTAGTCTTGTACATTTCTATCCTGAGCATCTAATAGATCAAAATTTATATCACCAGCTATAATTTCATTTGCAAATTTACAAGATCGTGTTATATACTCATTAAGTTCAAATATAAAATTTATAGCTGGATAAGACGGGGGTCTATAAACTGATGTAATTCCGTATCGTAAATTATTAAGAACAAACTCGATTCTTAGTAACTTATAATTACCGTTAACATTTAAATCAATTAATTGGATTGTGGTGGGCAAAAAACTTTTAACAAAAACTACTACACCATCATTTTGAACATATGAACTGTTATTGTAATAAGTGAAATATCCTTCCAAATTAAAGCAGTTTATATTTTCAACATTCCAAGTTTCACTTAAGACTATAATATCAAATTGGAATTTACATTCGCTTAATAAAACTTGTAACTCATCAAAATTTTTTGATATGCTTCGTATATTTGAATGGAATAAATTGAGCGACTGTTTATTTTCCGTAAAGTTGTTGACTTGTGTGCTAAAATCTTTTAAATCAATTGCAGTATTTGTAGCAATATCTTCGACATTAACATAATTGAAAAAAAATATCCTCGTTCTTGGGTTCCATTACTAAACAAGACAAAATAATATGAATTTATTGTTCAAAGATAAGAAACATACCCAAAAATCAATGTTTTTCTACGGATTAACCGGCATCTTCCTGCCCAAGTCGTCATCCCCATGAATCCTCACACTAGGAGTTTCACTGCTCTGCCCCACAAAAAGTTTACCATTCCTAAACCAAACAAATCTGAAATCGACATCGCGAGCTCTCATTCTGGTCTTCCACATCAGTTGCTTGTTTTCCGGAGTCAAATGTTCATTTAAGTAGATTTTTTGGCCAATTGTCATTCCTGGAATATTATTATTTGTGATTACCAGATACCGTTTATCAACAAGTAAATCACGTTTTGTACGTGAACGGAATTGGGCCACTATGCTTGAACCTCCACTCCTGTTTATGGGTAAACGATGGGCGACGTCGACATCTTCTTCAGATATTTGAAGTTGTAACTCTTTAGCAATTTTTGCAACTATTGCTTTGCAATTTTCTCCGGTAGTTTCTAGAACTCCAACGATTTCGATGTTTTTATTTCTAGTGTATTGCTTAAGTTTG
Source organism: Agriotes lineatus (assembly GCA_940337035.1). Taxonomy (NCBI): domain Eukaryota; kingdom Metazoa; phylum Arthropoda; class Insecta; order Coleoptera; family Elateridae; genus Agriotes; species Agriotes lineatus. The sequence goes on from CALNHX010011935.1 coordinate 5,480, forward strand.
AAGGTTTATTATCTGATCTTCTTTCGATTTATTTGCGTTTTTGAGTAGCTGAATTTCGTTTCGCATATTTTTTATTTCGTCTGTAGTAGTTGTAAGCAGCTTAATATTTCGCAGATACAAAGATAACAGACTCTTTAACATCTTTTACCTCGTTATTGACTGTTTCAATTTTATCGTTGATCGTTGTAAGCATGTTTACGATTTCTTGTAAGGTAGGTTCTTTACGTTTATCTTGACTTACGGGCGAATTAAGACCCGCGTGCGCGTTTAGATTCGAGCTAGCAGCTGAATTTATGCGTTGCCTAGTTACAGCACCTGTACCAGTGCATTGGTAGCATTTCCAGATCTTCTTAGCCTTTATCAGTTTATTATAATTCATTTCTGCAATGGAACACTCAAAATGATAGTGGCTATCGCACTCGCCGCATTTTGCAAATTCGCAGTCGACAATTTGTTTACAGCGGACGCAGATATTCGCGCACAGAATGGATGGTGGGGCCGTTGTCACAGGTACATGATGCGGCATGTAAAAAGGACTAACTTACTGTATGAACTTATTTTTACAAAATTATGTGAAATGCAGGTCCGTATCTAAAAAATTTTCTGATGATGATCAGAAAAAAGCTCGAAACGGAATTAAACCATAATATGCGGTACATTGTTGAATTTAGAGTTACAAGGGCTTTGCAAATTTGGCATCAAAAAACCAGGACCGTATTTAAAAAAATGAAGTTGATGATGGTTTCTCGAAGACGAAACGTCGGATAAAAAAATTGATAAAGTAATCATTAAGTCCACTAAAAGTTGCTATAAAGAAGTTTAATCAGTTTCGCTCTAACTTTAATATTAACGCCAGAAAAAAATAAAAAATAAAATCCAAAAATTCGGTTTTTTGAGATAATTCAAAAACGAAAAATCATATCAAGAATTTCTAAACGTCATTTTTTTAGTCCTTTAATTGCGCAACTTTCTTTCCATTTAACCAAATGTGTATCTCTTACCATTACCGAGATCCCCATACTGGCCCTCCTTATCTTGGACACACTGTATATCACTTAAATTAATGTTTATACTACGAGCTTCGCAAACACGTCCGATCACCTCGACCACACGATAATGCATGTGTGTGTGTTGTTAGATTGTTTATAGCAAAGGCCTCAGCGTGGATATGGTGTTAGGAATTGATATTATTCAGCAGGTTGGGGATAAATATTGATGGAGCACAAAGGTGTACTCGTATTCATTTAAAGGGGTTAATTAAATCTTGGACCTGTACCAGTAGAGTCAGCCAAGAAGATAAGTGTTGCCAATTAGATGCAATTGGAGACATGGTGAAATATAAAGAAGGTATAACTATTAATAATAATATAATAGATGATATTGAAAATAAATATGATAATAAGGGATTATTGCTGAATCAATTAAAAATAGGTGAGAAGAATAAACAATTTTAAGGCCAAATATTACAAATAATTTATAGAAATAAACAGATTATTAATGAAGAAGTAGGTCAAGCAAAGAAATACATTCATAAGTTACAGGTTGACGAATCAAAAAGTTTTAATAGCAAATCTTATCCTATACCATATGCATTAAGAGGACAAGTAAGGAAGGAAATACATAAAATGGTAACAGATGGAGCAATAGAAACTTCAAAGAGTTATTTTATTAATCCTTTAGTGGTAGTTAAAAAACGCGACGGTTCTCTTCGTTTATGTTTAGATGCACGCAGAATTAATCAAATAAAAAAACCACAATACGAATCTCCACAAACTATAGATGGATTATTAAGTAGAATTTGGAATAAACAAATACTTACGAAATTAGACTTGAAAAATTCGTTTTGGCTTATTCCATTACATGAAGAGTCGAGAAAATACACAGGATTTAGTATTGATGGGGAGATTTTTCAATTTAAAGTGGTACCATTTGGGTTATCAACGTCTTGTGCAGCACTGGTAAGAGCAATGCAGAAGATACTAAACCAATTTGAAAACTGTTATGTGCATATGAAGGACCATATAAAATATATCAAATATTTAATAACAATAACACTTATTAACTAATAAATGAAAGAGATGGGAGAATAAGAGGAAGATTTCATATATCAATGATTTATCCATACAAAATGTAAAATAATGAGATGAAAAAGGTTGTTGTTTGTTGGAAAGATTTAATACGTTGTTTCCATAATGATTTTAAATAAATATATATTAATTAAAAGAAATTAAGAAAAGGGATTTTAAATAAAACTAGTTTATTTAAATATTTTTCTTAATTGAGGAATTTATGTCATGATACATGATGCAGTATAATAAATCATAAGAAAGAAATATTAAAAACTAATAAATTTGGAAGGTTACAATAATTAGATCTTGATGGGTGTAAAATTTCGAATATGAATAATGAAAGTAATTGATACAATGAAAGGAGCCATTTGATAGTGCGATATTAATTGAATTAAATAACTTAATGGTTGTATAAAATGTTAATAAAAAACAAACCAAGGTAACATTAGACAAATGTATTTGTTAATAATAATCAAAATGAATATCCTATAATAGTATTATTTTAAAATATAGGAAGTGTGCACTAAGAATTGTATCTAATAGGGATAGAAATGGGTTTAGTTAGTTACTAAAACAACTCATGAAAAAACATACATGTAATTTTGATATAAATAATTTTATGAAATAAAACTGGAAATTATGCCTTGATTTGTGTTATTTTTGGTATATACAAATTAAAAAGGGGTATAAAGCAAATCTTCGTGGTGTGATAGGCGAAAACGTAAAATTTAATTTATGGACACATATAATCGGTGAAGAGATTATACAAATACAGTTAATTGGAAATAAAGAAAACAGAAGATTACATTATTTGAAGATATTTGGATGTATTCATACATACAAGATATTATTGGAGGATCTTACAAGTAACTGATTTGTTTTGGATATTTTGTGAGTATAACAAGAGACATCGGACTATCTGCAAAAAGGAAACAAAGTTAGACTTGGAACATCATAATATAGCAACTTACCAGGAGTTAGTTCGTGTGGCAGTGACATTCAGGAGGAACCATAGATATGTTTTAATAAAAGTTAAAACCAAGGTAATTTGATTTGGTGATTCACAATAAGAATCCACATAGTGACCAGATTATTAATGAATTTTAATTATGTTGATGTGATTCATTAACTTTAAATTATGACAGTAACCTGAGATAAGAGTCGGATTACCGCAGTTTATTCTAACACATGCTCAAAAGAGTACCAAGGTAAGTTGCAGATTCATTAAATAAAAATAAAAAACCCTGAGATTAAGTTGTTATTAAGTAATAGTAGATTATATTATAAGTGAGAGAATTGCATCATTATTTGCGAGTGAGAATTTTGAATCGAGAGTGCTCCAGCACGAGCCATATAATTTCTCACGAGCTTATAATGGCATTTTGCTCACGTGTGATATACGACGTTTTAGTCAGAATATGTCGCGAAATAAATTTATAATTAGTCGCCTATGATTTGTGATATACGTTTGATAGTACTGAAATGTATTGTCAGTCTATGTCAAATTCGAGGTTCCTAGGTTAGGTTTTGTTTATTATTTGACACAGACTGACTCAAAACTTAACCTGAAAATTACGAATTTGACATAGCTTGACAGTGCTACCAACAATGCAGTAGTATAAATAATGAACACTCGCGTGTGAATAAAACTTCATTTTAGTCACTAAAACAGTTGTATAATGTATGGTAATAGGCGCTACTGTAAGATAACAGTTATTTATTGTATAAGTGTTTTAGATGGTGTTTTATCCACGCAAGAATGTTTAAACGCGAGAACGCAGTTCGATCGTTTAAATTTCTTAAGTGGATAAAACGCAACTAAAACACGAATGCAATACAACGTTTTATCCAACAACTCAATAAATATCTAAAAAAACATACGTTTTGTACTGACAGCCATGAAAAGTCATAGTGACAATCTGGAAAGTACCGAAAGATAAAATGTTATACGTTTGGCAGTACTAAAGTGTATTGTCAGTCTATATCAAATTCGAGAGGTCAATAGGTTAAGTTTTGTTTGTTATTTGACACAGATTGACGCAAAACTTAACCTACAAACTTCGAATTTGGCATAGCTTGACAGTGCTACCAACAATGCAGCAGTAAGTGACATGGTTTTATCCCACTAGTGGAATAAAGTAATTTAATTATTCCACTAGTGGATAAGGTGATACTTTAGACGGTTCATAAGTGTGGATAAAACTTCAATTATAAGGTGATTGTGGATAATAGTAATTTACGATACAAGTGCGTAAAGCTACTATTTAGTCACGAGTGGGGTAGAGTTAACGCGAGCGAGCGAGCGTTTTAAGCCCCGCGAGTGACTTCAGATGCTTTTCGCATGTGTATCGTACAATATTTTATCTACGATAGAATTTAGAAAACACGGTAAATATTAAAAAAAATGGATTATCAGCAACCGGTCGTAATTTTGGGTGTTTTAAAAATTTTAAAACACGTTGCTACTGACAACGTTCCTAATAAAAAATTTTAAACACATTACTACTGACGACGTAAACTAATGAAAACATATTATTAAACAGTCGTTTTACAAACTTAAAACTGCCAACTAAAAGGCAATTTTACATACTGTCGTAGATAAAAGCTATTATCTTACAGCGAAATTATAGCAAGTATTAGTGACCTATGGCGTAAGCGTAGTAGTTATTTAAGTAAAACCTTAAACACAGCATTATATTTATATTGCCTAATAAAGGGTTAAAGCAACGGACAAGTATTCTATATGATGGATGTTCCGGTTTGTTGTTAAGGTCTGCAGAACAAATATTTATTTTAGAACAGTCTGTGTCTGATTATCAGATATTACATGAGTAGTAGCCGCGGAAATCAATAATAATACAATCACTTAAAACAATTTTTTGTAGGGTTAGTAAGCTGCAAATATAATAAGCTTTCTTCTGTGAAAGTTTGTGTCTTTCGTGTAGACTTGAAGGTCATTACTTTCAGCATATGCTGTAGTGCATACACCCTAAAGTGTCTTGGGTTTTTTGTTTACAAAGCATTTAACGCATGAAACCAAAGTTTTGACACAATCGTTTTCGCTACTGAATTCAAAATGTATTATCAATATCTAGTCACCATGAAAATAAAGCTTGCAGATAATGTCAGTTTTCAATTAGTAGTGTCATTTCGCTTATTAATTTTGCCAGAGTGTCTTATAAAATAGAAGAACGTAAGAAATATTTATAATTTAGTTGGCCAATCTACCAAATGAGAAATTATTAAAATTTTTAGAAACAAAAATGTTTCTGTAGAAACATTTCTCGTACGATTAGGGATTGTGAAGAAGGAATTCCATATGTAAATTTATCGAAAGGTTAAACTCAGGGCCAATTACGAAGGCGCTTTTATTGAAAAGTCCATGATATGGATATTTTATTAAGCGCGCGCTATAGTAGATCATGGGCCTCTATCAATACTTTAGTTTTGTTTTAATAATTTCAAGAGATTTTAAAAATGGTATCATCTAATTAATATAAACAAATAGTTAATAATAATCTCACACTTGCTTTAGACATGTGTGCCAAAACGTTTGGTTCATACGCTAAATATATTTTTATAAAGTAAGACCTTGAACATCGTATAAAGCAAGTAAAGAAAGTAGCCAATAATTGATTTATTTACACAACTAATATAAATTACAACAACTAAATATTAACATAAGTCACATACATAAACAAATACTAAGAAATTTTGAGGACCCGAAACACTTCATTTAAACGTAAATAGCAATCCCCCCAAACGTTAATCTAAGAAACAGAAGGCGAGAAGACTAACTAAGAAGAAACTTCCCTTTAAAATTAACAATAATGACGATTTCAATGAGCTCTGGCTTTGTAAGGCAACTTCTAAGTAAATTTCCAGAATGCTTCAGTCAGCTAAAATAAACCTTATCAGAAAATTTATATTTAATACGGGCTTAACCGGTTCAGAACAGCGTAGATGTTTTACTCAGAAGTCTGCCTATTCGAAAACCAGGCATAAATGTCCAAATTGCTGTTAGATTTAATATCAAAGCATACAAACTTCATAATGTTAATATTTTGAGTAACCAAGCGATCTGCGAATATATGAGTATTTTTCTCTGTTAATCCAAAGTTAAATGTCTGTATGAAAATATGTACATTTAAAAATATATTAGTTGTATTGTATATACTCTGTTAAAATCTGCATGTAGATTGTACCTTATGGAGTTTATATGCTACTTGCAAATAATATTACAGTAAGAAGCAAAACACCTATAAACTATTTAAATTTAACCTTTCGTTTGCTTAACAGTAACAGAATTGATCTAAAATTCAACTAAAATGGATTTATGGAAGATGAATTTGACGTTAAAGCCAGAATCTTGTACCAATTTACAATAACCAAAACCTGTTTTTGGTATTAAATTATTCCCGAAATGTATTCCTGTCTAACCTATCCTATACCTAATCTAATATTTCTGATGTCATCAGCACTTGCATTACTTGAGAGAAGGAATTTTAACCGTCAATTTGATAGCAACTGTTTAATGAAAAGTATTGAAAACATGATAACATCAGATATAATAGATTGTTTACGACAACGAACTTGAACATAAAGAGTAATTTCGAAATTCACGACGAATAGCTTCTGAGGTTCACGTAAAATGAAAACGCCTCTACATTTTTCTGCCAATTAGAACTAATTTTACATTTTCAATATATTATATACTTCAGGATCCAAAGATACAACAATACAAAGTTTAGAAATATGAATAGTAATATGAAAATATTTTCTTCCCTCGATTACATATTATACCCTTATAACAATTTCATAAATAACATATCTAGTTACAGATAATTCCTAAATTAGGAATGTCAGTTGTGGTTGGCGGCGCCTTAAATTGGAATGCTCTACGCTATAATCAAAGGTGCGACAGTCAGATTTGGATTCCTAGATGCTGTTAGTCACGAGTCTATTTTGAATATGAAATTTTTTAAACAATCACTACCTAAGAAATGCTTTCCTAGTTTCGAAAACAATATTGTTATCTAAGAGTTCCTTTGGTGATTGGTTGTTCATTCGCAGCTCTGCAGTCACTTATAAAAGTCTTAGGTACTTAGCACACTTGATTATTAAGTCAATTAAACCTCAAATTATAAATCGCAAGCAACATGGCAATCAATTATCACTGAACAATCCTTTTCAGGTAGCGTTTGTTTTATCAGAAATTAGTGTTGAAGACCGGCGAAATCCTTAAAAGTTGGAGTCATTTAGGGGCCACTGTAAATTAGGTTGTTCTTTTCTTCTAGTAGAAAGGGTTTCTAGTTCACAAACCGAAAACAAGCACTTGTAGTTACTTTGGTACATAATGAAGCTGCGTGACCGGATACTTGGTTGTCTGTTGTTTAGTAGGTAACTGATTACTGCATTGTGGTCGATGTACAAATATTTCAGACACATACGCACACTAAGTTAACATATAAGATATATCAAAAAGGCCATTAATTTGTGCATTTTGCTATTGGTTCACAGTGCTTGCAGTCTATCATCTTAGGTAACTATCGTCAACTAAACACTGCGTTACACTTACACCACACTATAATTTAAAGGTACATTCACGTTATATTGAAGCAAGCACATATTATGGATCAAAAAGGATCTGATTTACAAAAATGTACAAACTCAAACTGCAGAGTGTAAACAAAATAGACTTTGTCCGAAATGCTGCTAAACATCAGTTCTGGTGAAAAATTAAAAGCTACAGACCTCTCGTAATCATTAACTTTGAAAACAGGCCTAGTAAAATTCATCTACGCTCTGCACGTTACACTCTAGTACAAAAATATGACAGTTACTTAACTACTATTTTACAGCTTTATTGGAGATCGCGAGGAAAGCGCGTATTGTGTTCAGGTACACAATACATTTCTAAACGTTTAGACACAAAACATACATACAAAACAGCTTAAAGTAGTTGACATCAGTTACACAAATATATACAGCACTTAAATATAACAGTATGACATTTCCTTAATCCCTACGTACATAAAGGTATAATGTTACAAAAATTCTGTAAACATATTATCAACTTGCTATCTTTACAAAAGTCAGCTGAACTCGTTTATCGGCACTACACTTCAGTTCACTGGGTTTCAAGTGTAAATTCTGTCAGTAAATATGCGAATTTGTTGGTTGAAAATTATTTTTATAAATTGTTCATTGTGTAATATGTTTTTAATTTTTTCTGGAATAATGTGAAACTGGTATAAAATATAATTATTTCATTGCTTTGTGATAGCAATTTTTCACAAAATTATTTTGACTTGAAATTTACTTATGCAATTTCCAAAGAAGCAAATATTGAAGCAATCAAATTGGCAAAAATTTCAAACTTTCAATTTAATATTTGCTGTGTATTTTGTTTTTATCGCTACTATTTTTAGAGTTACCTAAAAATTTTTAAATTATATATTTATATAACTCCTGGGCCATAATATTTTTACTTTATGAAATACTATTTTAATTAATTAGGTTTTTTAATTTTGCTTTTTTTTTCAAGATACTTCACTATAGTTCATTCAGATTCAAGATAGAGCGAAATATCAGCAGTAAGTTGATTACTACTATGATTTTATTAAAATTTAGATCAGAGAGACATGGCCTTGTTGCTGTCTTTATGAATGTCAAAATCAATGTGTCATGTTTTTAATATCAATCTTTGCTTGAGGAGGCCATTTGCAACATTTTTAGTAGGTAAATTTATTCTCAAATCACATTCAGGAGATTTCATTTAAGAAGACATCACACAGTTTTCCAATTTCAAGCTTTGCAAATTTGACAAAAACTATAACCTCTATATTATACTGCATACATCCCATGATTTACATTTTAATAAAATCAAATTAGTAATCAACTGACTGTTGATATTTGTAACTTGGGTTGCAGATTTTGCTCTATCTTGAATTTGAATGAACTATATAATAGTATTTGAAAGCTCTAAATATTACTGTATAACCTTAAAATAAACTACTTTTTTGAGTGAATGTTTGTAAGCGTACCATACAATGAATAGTAATATTAACTCAGTACTAATTTATCAGTCGAAACTATTTATAGCTTAATGCGATTTTACCTATTTTCAAATCTTGCAGTTTATAGACACCGACGTTTTTATAATTTATTTTTGCTGTGAATATCATACGGAAAAAAGTACACTAGCCAGAAGAATGTGTGTTATTGCTCTCTCTCAATTGCAATTTCATATTCAATTGTCGAGGGGAGGGGGATAAAACTGTATATATTAAAAACATACACACTTCTTTTCTAAATTATATGAGTATGTACATGCATATTGCAAGTATTTAAAAAATTCAATAAGATTTTCCGTGTACATTTATTTAAGTAGATATTTTTGCTAAATATACAGTTACATAATATATGTACAATACGTGCATTCATATTTCATCATCTTTGATATTACTCCATAAAAGTCTAAAATAAAAGAATGTTTTCAGTACAATTGATCAAAGTTTGTATTAGAAATTATCGAAAAATTGCTAAAATTGTGTGCAAATATATATAGTTGAACCATTTCTGGATCTGTTGATTTGAGCAACAAATACTTAATTTTTCAAAACTGCACAAAAATTCCGGGCACATGTATACTTATAACGACATTTTTGTAACTTTGAATGTCTGCATTCTATACGGAAAACTAGATACACCACTATTCCGAATGGTAGTCAATTTCCTTAAATATTTTGAGACTTTCAGTGCATGATTGAAATAACGAAAAAGGTTTAAACTTGAATATTTTTATCTGTAAATTTCAATTCCTCTCGTTTTTCATTTGAAAATGCCCAAATAGTTTAATTTTACCATTATTACTGTCACTGCTCTAAATTTATTACCAGTTCCGGAACATTTTAAATATATCTTTTTCCATTTATTAGTATAACTTAAGAGTTTCATAGATTTAGATTTCGCAACGCAATATGTTGACATCTGACATCTGCAGCTGAAAGTGACAACTTTATTGTGCGCTAGCTATTGACAGCCGGTCTTCAATATTCCCAATTAAATTTGCTTGATTTTTGTTCGTTGCTGTTGAGTTTCGAGGTCGCCTAAAGGGTTATAAATTTAATTTTGTTCCACCTGCAACTCCTTAGCAAGTTACATTTAAATTTTTTCAACATGTGCATGCTTTAAAAAAATTGTTAAAACAGAACATTTTCAAAGATATGTTCTTGACAATTTGTACTTCGTCGGAATATTCTAAATGTATTTTAAATTTTCCCGTCGTTGAAAGAATTGTAAATTGTTTCTCTTAATGTAATTTTTCCTAATAGCACAAAATCAGTTTGTAGTTGGGGGATCTTTTGATAATAGTTTCATGGTTTACTATTTTATTTTAAACAATAGCGTTTTTAACATTAAATATTAGCTCTGCATTGCATTTAGTTTTGTTTCGACGATAATAGAAAAACCAAGTCCTGTTAAAAGTTTTATAGAAAATTGTTTATTCCAGATGAGAAGTTTAATAATGAAGGTGTCAATTTGCTTCATAAGTTAAGTAATATTATCTGAGTATAGTATTTAAATATGCGTTAGGCCTATTTTTATTACCAGTCTATTTGTCTTTTGTTCTAACGGTGTTAATAATAGTTCTTAATAAAATACAGGTTGTTTAACTGTATATCTTCAAATGTTAATAGCAAAAGACCATAAGATACACAAAACATTCATATATAATCTACCACACGTCAACTTGCATAGTTTTATATACAGCGTACAGCGACATCCAGCACAGATTAAACTCGGAAATTCCATTGAACATTAAACATCAGTTGTCACATTGGTACAGAGTTATGCAAATAAAGATGTAAGCCCTAACTTAAGATAAAACTGAATGCTTTGGAAGAGAATCGACTTACAAATTCAATTCTCTAGCAAAAACTTCAAAAATTGTGCGTTATATATGTTGGAGCAGAAATATGAGATCTGGAGAATACGTAAACAAAAGTAGATTTAGTTCAACAATTTTAAATTAAATTGATATTTTCCTATACTTTAAACTCAATTCGCTTCAGAAATCGTAATTGTCGACTTTAAAAATTATTGCTGTTGAAAGTTTTAGTAATAATTATATGTTAAAAAAAAGTTGGCAACATATAAGAACTGATACACGACGTATTAGTGTTGCTCTTTTAATAAACGGAGGCTCCTCAGCACTCCTATTTGTTTTAAATTGTAAATTAGGTAGATGATATGGCTTAGAAAGCTTCACCTGAAATTTTTCAAAAATTGAAACATTGTGTCACGGTTGTAATATCAAATTTTAAATGTACTGGTAGACTTTATAGATTAATTTGCTTTCCATAATTTTATCTATCTAAATTGTCGACTGGTTGTCCACTGTCTCGGAGCAGCAGCATAAAATATGCTTCGTTTTAAGAACTATTAATGCTTAGTTGTTAGATTTTTAGGAAAGACAATGCCAATTTTGTTAGTCTAGAGCATCAGTTTTTCCATTAAAATCTCCCAGACATGAAAACGTGAATCCCCAGTCCCATTTTCACAACAAGGGAAAGCTTATTGTTATGGTTACACCCTCGCTGGAAATTTCTTTAAACGCTAAGGCAGAGCAAATCCAGTAATCATGTCCAAAATTGCATTTTTATTTACTATTAAACTGACTAAGTAGCTTGTCCTTCCTTCGTTTTATGTTCCACTCCCTGCAGTCATCAATATCTGGGAACAGCAGCGTAAAACACATTTTTTTGTAAAAACTATTTGCTTTGGTTAAGTATTGAAGGACTATTAATACAAGACGATCTGATCAAATTTAATGAAAAAGAAAATGCCAGCTTTGTTAGTGTACTGTACCAAAGGTTCCACTATAATCTTCTAGACAGGAAAACGCTGAGCCCTTACCTCATTTCCATAAACGAAGTAAGGTTGTGTGGTTTTTTAGTTATGGTCACACTGTAACTGGATATTTCTTTAAATTCTAAGGCAGAGCATAACCAACACTCGTGTCCAAAAACTATTTTTAATTACAACTAGTCGATTGAGCTCATAGTTTCATTCCTTACTTTGTGAAAATAAGTACGTCTGCGTAGCTTGTATTTCCTTCGTTAATATTTATTTTGATTTCCTACTGCTAGTAGTTTTCTCCAAACATCAGTAAAACACAGCTTCGATCTATTGTTTTATTTAATAAATTTAGGATTTTCAATTAATCACTTTTCTAATAATCCAACCCTCAACTTACAGATGTGAAAATGTACCAAAATGGCAAATATCGCATTTGCGATCACGAGGTAACTATTTTAGTCAACTCTATTTTTTAATTTTGAACTAAAATTATGTGTTCATAAATATAACATTTTTTCGAATAGTAATAGCTTCTTAACTTGTCATAAGCACAATTTTTATAATATAGAAAATCCAAATGTTTTCATTATCCAGGTCTGAATAGTTATTTCCATACCTAAGTTCTGGTGTTTTAAACTATTTTTGACAGTTACAATTATAAATTCCAAAGCAAAACTTTTCTAAATCACATTACAGTATGAAACAGTTGTTTTTGTTACTTTCCGCATTGATCTGTTACTTACTGCATCGGTATTGTACAGTGAAATTTGAGACCAAAAAAGCTATTTAGACGTCTCGGAAATATTAAATGTATAGTTTCATAAGGTTATAAGTTTTCGATTTTTTGTAGTCAAGCAATCAATTTCCGAAATATCAAGACACAATTTAGAATCTATTTGACATTCAAGTCTGCATTTAAGCTTCTAAGTGTTAAGAACTGCGTATGCCTCCTAGAATTGGTACTTTGAATTCTCTCAGTTTGCAATACATTGTCCATATTTTGAATATCTACCTCCGTTTTGGTTGTAAATTCGAAATTTTTAAGTTGTTTTATCACAGATAATCAACCACGTTACATTCTTCAAGAGAGATTTTATTTTGGGAAGACTTTTAGTTGTCATATTGAAAGCAAAGACTTTTTCTAACTCTTATCTGGGGATATGAAATCATGCTAATCGTTACTAAAATAGAATACAAATAGAATTCCCTAACGAAGATCAAAAGCCTATCCAATGTTCTTCTAATATTTCAGAACACCCCAAGTCAGTTATTGAACAGTATCCAATCATGTTATAAAAATATGCAAGTCAAGTTCACACAAGCAAACAATAATTCCAAAAAAATCGTAATTTCAAATAAATGATTTAAAAAATATAAAACATAAATAGTAACAAAGGAATAACGTCCAAAGTGTCTGTTAAATTTATTTTGAACCAATTTGGTGGTTCTAATTTTGAGATCGAAGTTATTATTTTGAAGTAGTTGTTTTACTTCACCAGATATATTTTTGGTTCATTTTGACCAACAATTCCTTAGTAATTATTTCCATTCATCTCCCATTTAAAACAGTATAATTCGTGTTTTGTCTAATTTTTGGAAATCTTTGTGTAATATTAACTTATTTCCGTAAGATAGGATTCTTATATATTGCTGTGCTCATTTTTTTGTCATTCTTTCGGTTCAAACCTGTACCTGGCAATCCCCGCACGGTTTTCTGAAGAAATCATAAACAACACAAAAATTCACAATACTCATCACTTTACATCTAACACTGCACATTTCATACACTTACATTTATTTAAACAATTTTTATAGATATTAATATTGTCTAGCATAAATAGAGTAGCTTTCAAAATTCTTAATATGTTAACCACCTTCGAATTTAAAAATAGCTTAGTACCTAACATTAGTGGCCATATTGCTAGAAGGTGCATCACTTTAGCAGAATAATTTGATAATATCATAACATTTAGTAAAAGTCAATTTTAACCAAAACGTCTAATTAAATATTATTTTTTTGGAAACTTGCAAATATACTGTATATGTTTTAAATTCTCACACCTGACTTCTTTCCGAATTTAAATATTACCATAGCGATTCAATGTTACCTAACACTGCTCAGATACTCGATTAAAGATATTAAAAATTTCTGGAAGGCTAGTTAGTAGTTTAGTTGCATAATTTGCGTCTAAGGCGATTAAATATTTGTACAACAAACTAGCTTTACATACAACTTATTTTATCTTGGACACAAATTATTTATAGCTAAAGAGATTTTTAGTGATTTCAACGCTTAACGACCTCACATTTACATTAAAGCATAACATCGAAAGCCTTATAGAATTTGGAATGTTATTGCACATGAACCGGATTATAGATCAAATATAATTTAACACTTAATTCTAGTTTTCAAGTGAATACTGGCCAAAAGTGTCTAATCTATATTGTGCATCGATAAATATTATATACAAGTCAATATAGTACATCTATAATTTATGGCACATCGCATCGCTTACTCGTTGCAAGTTGAGAACTATTGTAAATTGTTGTACTTACAACGAAATACATTATACCTAATACCTAAAGAGTTGTGTGCACCAATTTACAAATTTACAAGAACAGGCTATTTTCAAGTCATATAAAGAGAACATCTAGTACGCTATCATGCTTCTATGCTTTTTCATAAATATCAACATCGAAAGCTGCATAGCTGGAATGTCTTCGAAGTAATACGCCGACTTTTGAAATAGTCATGCGTAAAAACACTCATACTGAATACACATTCACGGTGGGGGCTTCATAAATTATTATTGCTAATCAAAAACATTTTCTTAATTTCAACAAAAGAAATGCTACAATTTAATACACCTTAACTGCGATTTAAATATATAAATGTTGTACTCTCAGTAAGTCTTTACACAAATTGTTCTTACTTAATTAATAAATTCTGTATGATCAAAACAAATATAGGAAAGATCGTTATGGTATCGTCGATATTATTTTAATTTAAACTACCTTTTGTAAGTCTTTGTGGCTTGCTCTTCAATAAGTTACTGTGCCTTGAATAATTAATTTTGTAGTTTGCCTTCGAAACCGTGCGGCGATAGTCGTATTCTGGGTACAGGTCTATTCAGTTGCTTTATGGACAAATCGACCACTTTGCAGTAAAACGATTGCAGTTTAAAGCAAGGTTCGGCCCAAGAAGGCCATAATAGAAACATTAAGTTTCTTATGCGTTTTTCTCGTGTACTTTTATTAAATTAGCGTTGTGTAGAGAGGCTTTTTACGGAAAGGATTTCTTTACTTTCTGCTTTTTATACAAAGATGTATTTGTTATTAAAATATGCTAAAATACTCTTCTTCTCCCAAAGAATTTGCCTGAAGCTTGGGCTCGTTTGTCCTCTGCTGAAATACTATTGGTATGTATGATATACAGTTCTTGAGAAACTGCTTATGACTAAGATTTGCAAGAAATGGAGCCCGCAGTAACGGACTTCGCTTTCTTGAAGTAAACTTACAAGGACAACCCACAGAATCAAAAAATGATCATCTTTATAAATTATCTTAAGTGACCAAAATCTTGTAGTACCTATACGGCATGTTGTTAATGTGTGGGTTCGTTGTTTTATAAAGTCAATTTGATTTTTTTCCACAATAGGTATTAATGCATCCGTGTAATTAATTCTTCTTATACACTTCTGATATGTTATATTTATTGTCAAAAACTATTGCAAATAGAACTTATACACGTTAGTAATCCATACACATTGCAATATTATTGTTTGGTTGTAATACAATACATGTTGCATAGAAATATCTCAGATTAAATTTTTTTCCGAAGCATATAAAAAACGTCATTTTGCAGATTAGGCCATTATAATTATAATATAAGTAATTTTCTTAAATAGTAAGTCATAAGCTCTACCAATGGCCTTCAAGTATTGAACAAAATTATTACAGTCGATTAGTTGATAGAATCCTGAACACATTTTTCAAAGGTTAGAGCTTTTCAACAATAATTAACGTCTGGCATCACTTGTCTTTTTTAAATAATAAGACGTATTTTTTCTTGAATTTTGTATTAATTTATTATAACATTTTTTGGAAAAAAACTTATCAAAGTAGTCTCAATTAGAAAATGCAATGTTTCTTTTCTCATTTGTTACTTTTGTTGCCAAATCTTGAGTAAATATTTTATTCATTTAAAACTACTGAACTTTAATAAATCCTAGATTATAATATAATATGACTGAAAAGAATATTGAAAACTGCACCTGAGGAATGGGGAATTAAACATTTGACCATTAAAAGGTAAGGCAAATGACAGAATTACCCATTATTTATAAAAATGTATTTTGAAAACAAAAATGTGTTCGAATACTTTTAACAAGTCGCACGCAGCGCCAAATTTATTAAATCTTAGAAATTCTATCAATAAACGAATCGGTATCATTATATATATGTTATGTCAGCATTACAAATTGCTGCCTAAGCAATACTAAGTTTTTAAGATTTTCAGATTTATCACGTTTCGTAATAAGTTTTCAAACTCCTCAAAAAGGTTAAAGGTAGCTAGCGGCCTCTATTTTTCAACACATTTTGTTAGTTTGTTGCTTGGCCTACTGGATCCCGTGATTAATTTGGAGTCAATATGCAACATGTTTTTTAATAGCTTTCTAGTTCTCTGACTGATCTGAATCATTATAATGGACAAATTCCAATTAGCAGTAGGATTTTGCTTG
Source organism: Agriotes lineatus (assembly GCA_940337035.1). Classification (NCBI taxonomy): domain Eukaryota; kingdom Metazoa; phylum Arthropoda; class Insecta; order Coleoptera; family Elateridae; genus Agriotes; species Agriotes lineatus. The sequence goes on from CALNHX010011935.1 coordinate 22,155, forward strand.
ATCCTTTTAAGTATGCTCAATATTTAAATTGGTGGTATCGAAGCCTTCTGCAAATTTTCTTTTCTGTTTCTTCATTTATCATGTCGCTGTAATATAATTACAGTAGTACATACATACATCTTATTGCTAATTAAATCAGTCTAAGCAGATCGATGTAGGCTGCTATTTTCTGACCTTGTGAGTCACGAGGTAGTATATTATATACGATCTCAAAATATGTTTGTGATTAATTTCTAGCGATCTACCAATACAATAAAACCGTTTAAAGAATGAATGATTAGGAAGAAACGGCTTACGTATTTCAATGTTTGGATTTTATTAAAATGCGTTTGAATTTTCTAAGCTGAATTTATATATGTCCGAGAGCAACGAAGTGGTGTAATTCAGAGACCTGCAGGCTTTCTGTAATTTTCATTAAATAAATGAAATAGTTTTGCTAGTTTTTTCTAGTAATTTCTTCAGAATATACAATCAAGTCAGATTGCTTCCAAGGCGGTTCCAAATTGTAAATTTTAAAATCATGTTAAATTCCAAGACCGTCATCAATCAGATGCAATAAACTATTGTCCTAGTTAGATATTTGCCCTTAAAGTAAGTTTGTAGCTTTCAAAATATTTTTTACCGGTTTCTTTAATATTCTCTAAGATCATTTGTTTTTATCCGAAGGTTTTGTAATTTTTTTCAGTGCTTATAAGTGTTTTTTTTGTCACTCAATTAAAAGGTATGTTATGTAGCGGTTTAGTAACTCTGGGACAGTTTTCTCAAAAAATTCCAACATGCAAACAGATATTGCCTGTTAATCACCGCATACTTTTTTACAAAATACTTTGATTATGAATCCAATGTTCTGTGTCAATGTTCAAGGCAAACACTTTTGTTCGTATTATATAGTTTTTGTCTCAAATTGAAGTGAGAATCTTCCAAATGTAGAAATAATTATCTTCGATTGGTATTTCTGTTTTGCCTGTTCGCATTTCATTTTCTCATTATATGACCCTAGTTGTCTAAATGGTATAAACTTGAGCCGACATTCTCTAATTAGTAAAGTTGCGTAAGTTCTCAGTCTGTTCTCCAAAATTCTATGCTCTTGACAATATTGTCTAGACTAAACCTTTAAAACTTTTCAAGCTGCTTTTGTGGATTAACGAACGAAGGGGTTGCTTAACTCTCAATTATTGTTAATGAGCAACACCTTGACAAATTTTAAAAGCAAAGATAGCTACCTAAGGATAGAGTGATATAAGCACACTTTTACAGTTAGCTACCATATTTTTGATACGATGTAACACTGTTTGGAGAATTTAGTCAGTGAAACTTTTTCTGTCACACTGAATTAGATATTTCAGGTTATCTTAATATGCAAATGCGAGTTTTTATTACAGGCTACTTTGGTGACTTATAATAACAGAACTTCATCGCAAGCTATAATTAAAATTAGTATGAACAGTCCATTTTGACACAGAAACACTGTGTAAAAGATATTCACTTTTGACACGATCATAGGAAAAATATTTTCTTTCGATGACTCACAGTTTTCTGAAAACGATTGCCTAGAATAGAATATGCAGAATGTTATATTTTGACAGGTTTTATAAACCATAATGGAATATACCGGAATTTTTTATTTAATAATGGTGGTCATAATTAGTAGGGCGATTATATTTGCAGCGTGAAACAAATATGGAGGCTGCAATAATTCTAGTGCTGCTCCCTGAAAAATTTTGTAAAATAATTTTTATGTTATAAACAATTAATTGTTACAGCATATATCAAATTCTTCATGTGTGGAAATGACGGATAAGGCCTATTGTAATTTCAAATCTTACCATAGAGTAGGTGCTGTTGTAAATTTTAACTTAGAAATTTTGCCTTAAGATTAATGATATAGTCTTGATTCAAAATGCCAATATTTGCAGAAATAGAGTTACATATTCAATTTTAAATGCAAAAAGATTTTAATTTTGCTGCATGCAGAGAATCCTCTGGAAAATGGAGTTAAGGCTATTGTTATTATTATTATTATTATTATTATCAAGTAAAAGTCTAGAAGCTGCCTTAATTAATTTTAATTTTGTATTGTGTAATGTTGAGGCTCCTCCAATAATTACATTGGAATGCTTTTAGCGTTACAATGCCATAGATAATTGTTGGAAAGGCGTTTGCTTATTATACGGTGTTCATTAGATTATTGCTTGGCTTTTCGTGTCCATTTAATCCAGCAAACAAATCTAGTTCAAACATCGGACGACCATTTTAGGATGTTATAAGAAATGTCTAAACTTAAAAAAACTGGTACTGCTATATCAAGGACATCGCGTAAATTAAGTTTAAATTTTGATAAGCTTCAATAATTTCTGTACAGTAATTGTTTTCCTCTTTTAAGTGTTCAATTCTTAATAATGTAGATTCATGTATTAAAAACCGGTTTATATGAAATACTTAATATTACAGACATGCATATTTTTGACTTTAAAACTTTGAAATGGTTTGTGGGATTTTTCATATTAGAAGCCTCATTTTACTGAAAACCACCAAAATAATTTACCGTAGTTTTTGCACTATGAGCTTGCCGCAACAGCGCAAGCAAAGCTTATACGTAGTTTAAACTCAACCGCAAAATAATGACTTTCCTTTCAAATTACTTACAGTACATTAAATAGCATCTGTGACGCGTGTTAAAAGTTAGTGAGGCGTAATCTACCTTCATCGTTGATCCTTGCTTCTAAATCTAGATCTTAAGTTTAATCGTTACATAGATATACCCACGTTTACAGACTATTTCAAATTGAAGGAACTAACCCCCGTGTTTTAAATGACAACAATATAACCATGCATTTAATACACAAATATTGCTAAACTCTAGGCCAGCTTCTTTGGTAACCATTAAATTTTACTTATAAACTCCGGTCTACAGATTATTTTGCTTTCAAGTTTTTCAAATACTTTTTTGACTAACAATTCCAAATAGTTTATTCAGTTTCACATGTACTTCATCTTAAATTTAAAAGGTAGCAATATAGCTGAAACGTCAAGTAAGCCTAAAGCTTGAAATTTCTATTAGAAGTTAAAAGCAACGTTCTTCAATTGATGGATAATGTGCACCCACGTAAATGCATTTACGATCACAAGTGAAACTTTCAAAGGAATTCTTTTATGCGCATTACCGATCATTTAAATTCGGGAGAATATCCCCAAGAGACATCCCTTTAACGACTTCACGCGTTCATCGAAAGCAGCCTTATTTAAATACGAGGTAACATTTAAAATGGCAAAGGCCAAGTTGCGTTTGCCCAACAAAACTCTTTTACTTTTATTTGGAAGTTTAGAGACGCCGACGAGTTTGAAGATGTTTAAACTTTTTCAGGCAGATATATCAGATTTTGATTAAATTTATAGCAATTTCTATTCATTAATGTTTTTGAATTTTCCAAATTGTCATGGATTTTGGTTATAATTGTTTTTATAAAAGAAAAATAATCTCAAATGAGAAATTTCAGCCGTCAGAACTCGCATCTATTGAACAAATTTCTACAAACAATGCGAAACTTGACTTTTCAAGCTGTGGTTGAATCAATACGTTCCCAAGCGATTGTCTTCAGAATTTTATTTCAGCAGAAGATATCCACGAAACTTTGTTTGCAAAAGAACTTCGTGTGAATTAGAAACTTTGGATATCGTCCTGTTTAGGGCCAAACTTTCAGGTCAATTCAATTTATTGTTATACATTTCTATACCAAAACCTCTTGGCTTTGTAACGCGACTGTTTCGATACGTTTAATCTGAAATCTCTTAAACAACGTTTAGAGAATGATCTCAAAAAGTTAACAGTTCAAATGATATTCCCGGAATACGGGGAACGTTGACACATTTTATTTGTACGGGTATTGTTGAATTTTATATTTTTGTTAAATTGTTGCTGTCCACATTCAGATTTCTAAATTTAGTGGAAACAGTAACAAGTTTTTGGTATATTGTGAATTAGAGTTTGTTAAAACTGAAATTAATGAATTTTTGTTTAATCGCTTCCTTTTACTATAAATTTTGCAAATATGAAATTATTATTAGCATTAACTTAATTTTCAGCTTCTTCAAGTAAATAAATGAAATAATTTACCATATTACACTACAACATGGCTCAAATCATCAACAGTTAGTGAAATTTTGAAGGTAATCAAGTAAACCACTAAAATGCTATTGGTAATTTCAATTAATTATTTTTAAATTGATAGGGTTTTTGCAGTGTTTATTATTATCTTGATATGTAATCGAAATATATCAAGTACCCATTGTTGAAATTTAAAGTCGCAGGGAGATTGTACACCTCACAGTGCTATGGTAATTTCTACGAAATGCGTTCTATAAAATTAAATGTATTGAAATTATTTGTCTAATCAACATTGATGTTTGTTTTGTTATCCTGGAACGTTTTACTTTTCTGATATTACCAAATATTCTCTAGGAATTTCACTGCTACGATATAGCAACATCAACATAACATTTTTCAGTGCCATTGAGTACATGGAGGATCGTTCACATTATCTATCGCATCAATCTTGATACTTGTAGTTCAAAGGAACACTAACATTTTTCTTTATTTTAAAATTGTCTTTTTCTTTGAGATATCAACAAACTATTATAATCACATCATTGTGAGGGACGTAATCGTCGTTTGGTTTCCACCAGTACAGGACACATTCGAAAGCATTTTACAGCTATTTTCTTCAATTCGGTTTTGCATGTTTGACTTAAAGAAAATATGTTTAAAACGGAACATTGTATGTGTTCTTACTTTATATGTAAATGTACACTTGCTTTCAAAACTTTCGCGTACACCTATTTTTCGCTGTATTGAATCAGGGTTGTAATTAATCAACTCTGACATTTAAACTTTTGAAAAAGTCAAAATGCCTCGACTGATAGAGCAAGACAAAGTTTTGATGCTTTCCAAATTAGAAGGGGGGTGGTCCATAAGAACAGTTGTTACTCATTATGGGCTAGATAAAAGCAGGAATTTGTGTCCTGAGAGACCAATCACATTTTTTTAAATGCTGTCATGTCATCTTTAATCTAATCTTAAATTTACCCGCTCACGACAGTCGCAAAAATTTTGAAAAATCATTGTTACTTGATTTTGAATGTGTATGCGAAAGTTTTGAAAGCAAGTGAACATTTCCAATTTATTAATTTGGAGTTTATTTGTCTAGTGCCGAGTTCAATAAGAGTACTTTAGTGAGTATTTACTTGGCTAAATAGTAATAAATATCACAGATTTAGCTATACTTCCTGAGATATTGCATTCTTAAATTTTAACTTAATTTTTTGCCATTCCATTTTTCCTAAATATTAAATTTAATTGTAGTATGAGTTATAGACTAATTGCACTTTTTTATATGCTTCTGCAAAGTAAAATATTTTTTTCAAAATATTGCGCAGCCATTGTTATTCAAAAACTGGATGGAAAAGTTATTCTTGTTCAATTAAAGGTAATAAAATTACTGAAGAATTTGTAATATACCAATACAGATTTCAGATGATTTCGATTAATATAACTGTTGGCTGTCCCAGCTTTTTACAAACTCTATTTGTTCTTTAATACAAACATACAACAAAAATGTTTTTGCTATTAATTTTCATTTGAAAAAGCTCTTTCTAATAGTAATTTTTATTTATGGAATTTTTAAGTTTCTCCTTCAATTAATCTGATACGCTGAAATGTTTTCACTAGTAATTTTAAAATGTAACTTTTACGATTCTGGATCTATGTTCTCCCTTAAGCTATTTTTTCACAAGTAATTTACATAACCGCTCCAAAATTTGATATCTCATCTCATCAATACTTCAATTTTAAATTACAAATGATGCTCCATAAATATCAAAGTAATAATTTCTGCGACTACTCGTGCATAACTATCGCCAAGCGCCCTTGAATGAATATTCATGATTCAATTTCTCATTTAAATTAGTGTTCAGCATCTAAATTACGAAATCTGAAACAGCTCATGCTCACCAGACCGATAACAAAATTTCCACAAATGCACGTATTGTGCAAAGCCAACTTTTTCTCTTGAAAGTTTCAACATATTGAATTGTGTCGTTTTAAATGTACCAATTTTTGGATTTTATGCTTAAAATTTTAGCAGAGCATGAGCTCCTCAGAATGGATTGTTCCGTTTTATAACATAAATTCGACAACTATTAAGCAAAATTTCTGAAGGTACCGCTTTCATAATGTTCATCTGAAATTTCAATTTCGTATGTTCAAAGATATATCAAAAAATAGAGAATCAAAGTTTTAAATACATTTTATTTGGTGATAAAATGGTTGCAAAATAGGGTATGACGCTGTCATCGCGCTCAGAAATTTGGATTAACAGCAGCAAAGT
>CALNHX010011936.1:0-28535 GCA_940337035.1 Agriotes lineatus
GTCAGTCCTTCGATTTCATCCAACCATCTTCTAGGTGATCTGCCTCTTAATCGTTTACCTTCAATCTTTCCCTGGACCATCAGCTTTTCCAGATTACCGTCTGTCCTTCGTGATATATGGCCAAAGAATTGCAAGATTCTTCTTTGGATTATAGTTATTAGTCTGATATTTTCGCCAACTTCTTGAATTACAGAATCATTTGTTCGATGTTCGGTGCATGAAACCCTCAACAGCCTTCTCCAACACCACATTTCAAAAGCAGATATTTTATTTTTATCAATTTTTTTCAACGTCCAGGTTTCCGCTGCATATAAGGCGATGAGGAATACGAGTGTTTTCACGAGTTTGATTTTGGTGGTTTTGGTTATGCTGTGATCTTTCCATATTTTGTTTAATTTTGTCACGGCCGTTTTAGCTATTGCAATTCGTCTTTTAATTTCGTAAGTACAGCTTACCGTATTGCTTATAAATGAGCCTAGATAATTGTATTGCTCTACTATTTCAATTTTTCCAAATTCATCTCCTCGTAGTTCTATATCATCTCTTCTTATAATCATAATTTTGGTTTTATCTTTATTAAGTTCCATTCCCAATTTTTCACTTTGCATTTCAATAATATCTAAAAAAAAATTAATTTCTTCGGGAGTTGTCGCAAATATCGCCGTGTCATCCGCATATCTCAGATTTGTTATTTTAACTCCACCAATGGTAATTCCTCCATTCCAGCCTTCTAGAGATTTTCTCATTATTTGTTCTCCATATATATTAAATAATAATGGAGACAAGATGCAGCCTTGTCGAACTCCCTTTTGCAAGGTAGGTAGTTTTAGCAATTTTTATATCTTACTCTATACAGTGTGTTCAGATCTCATAAACCGTAAGAGATAGATCCAGTTAAATTAGACAAAATGTTCAGCATTTTATGAGTAAGTATTATGGGTGTAAGTCAGGTATTATCAACGATATCACAGAGCAGTTTCCACATTATTCAGGCATTCTTTTATGCAGATTTTGTGATAAGGTTGCCTACACCGTCATTTTGACCCGAACACTTCAGTGGCAATCATTTTTTAATAAAATTCTTCGGGTTAACTAAAGGTTCATACATACAGAAATTGCAAAAAAATTTACGCCTATTTAAAAGCTCCAGAACAGACGTCATTGGTAGAAAGTGGCCACAGAGAAAAAAAATTTAAATTTTTTTCAGAAAAATGTAGTTTCCTAATAGTTTACTGAACTGCTATGATGGATTTTGAACATTTTTTTATGCAATGTAAAAAATTGTTTTGTTCTTTAACTCCCATGATTTACAAAGACTGAAAATTGTGTAAAGGGTCAGTTGGATCCCTTACCGATAATGTTTATTTTCATGCTTAAATGTAGAAGCCAAGTTGTATTTCCTATGTTCTATTATTAGATTTAATATTGTATTTTATGTAAGCAAACGCTCGCAAAGCAGGCCCTGCGCTGGACTTGTATTGGAAATTTTGGTTTTCGCGGGTGCAGCAAAAAATACGCTGTACGCGGGATGCAGGGATTTTCAACTTTGCAAATTTAACAAAGAAGGCAGCAGTCGCACGTAGCCTCTTCTGAGAGCTGCATGGGTTTGTTAGATTGGACAGTATAGTACGTGAATTCGCCCAGGGCGGTATGTCATATTGAAGCGGCTTAAAAGAGCCTGGCAGTCAAAGTTTGCTGCAAACAGTGTTAAAGTGCAGTGAGACAGCGTTTGCAAATTCCACAAACGCATTTTCTGAGTGTACATGAAGTACAGGGTTATTCATTATAAATTACCCACCCCTTATCATCGTTATTATTGCCTATAGAAAAAAGTTTTAAATAAAAGTTATGTGGTTATAACTGAATTTTGTTAAAATGCTATCAAAAGTACAGTGGCGTGCATAATTAAGGGGATACAAAAAAGTAATATATTTTTTTAAATGGAACACCCTGTATATTATTAAATTTTTGGAATGATCTTTCTTTCCTGATTTCAAAAATATACCATATGTTACCCCTACCTTATACCGTTTTTGAGTTATTAAACGTCGAATATCATTAACATTATTAAAGTAAGCTATGAAATGACAACTATTTTGTTTGATAAGTGACATTTCTTTAATGAAATAATCTAAATGAGTTATTTTTTATTTATATTTAAATTTCCTAAATAAAACTTTGTTATATTTAATAATGTTAACTACTTTAACTAAGATATTCGACGTTTAATAACTCAAAAACGGTATAAGGTAGGGGTAACATATGGTATATTTTTGAAATCAGGAAAGAAAGATCATTCCAAAAATTTAATAATATACAGGGTGTTCCATTTAAAAAAATATATTACTTTTTTGTATCCCCTTAATTATGCACGCCACTGTACTTTTGATAGCATTTTAACAAAATTCAGTTATAACCACATAACTTTTATTTAAAACTTTTTTTTCTATAGGCAATAATAACGATGATAAGGGGTGGGTAATTTATAATGAATAACCCTGTACACGCATTGTGCTATAGTTAGTCTTATTTACAGCGTCAATTCAACTGTCCTTACGAGACATGCACGCGATCTGTTGTTGCCAGCATGTCCGTCAAGAGCGGGTGGTGCAATCGAGGCGTGCCATTTCCAAGGGCATGCAGCAGCCAGTTCCAGCTAAAATTTTTGCAGAGCGTGATGAGGTTGCGTTTAACTGCAAGCTTTTGAAAAGCACAGGTATGTTTAATCAGCGACTCAAATAAGTACCGGCTTCAGGCAATTTTGACATTAGTTTTGTTAGACATTTGCGTTCGTTTTAAAGATAATTATTTTAAGGTTATTTTTGGTAATGTTTTACGTTGCTCATGTATGTTTGCAACATGCCTGCGAGTAGCCTCAATCTATACTGGTCCACAAATGAACTGGACCACCCATAAAAATTGTGTTTGTTACATTACGTCACAAAAAAAATGTATATAATAGTTTTTGTTTTACAGTATACTCATATTAAGCATGTTTAATTTCACTATTCTCAAATATTAACTGACGCATTAATAAAATCATATTAATAAAATAAAAAATAATAAAAAAACTATTTAACAAAAGTAAGAGGAAAAGAAATTAAGAGTTTTTTGAGTCTCTTCGGAACATTTAAAAATTTTAAGCAACGAGATGGCATACTTTGCATGCAATGCTATCAACATTTGGGCAAAATTCAAAATTTTAAAATAATATCTTATTAATGGATTTAGACAACTTTTCTTAATAACTTTTTGTCGTATTTGTCACATAAAAGGCACTTTACTATAGAGAAAAATAGGATTTTTAAGCATTTCCAAGGCATACTTGATTTCTCAAAACTGAAATAATGTTAGAAATCCGCCTTTAACCAAGCAGCGCTGAACCCCAGAAATGAAAATTTAAATCAAGAATTTTTTACCTTTCACAAGAGTCATTTCACCTATCCGGGGACACACTGTATGTCCGTCAGAATCGCACCTCTGTGCACGCGTTTTTTACCGAAAGCTATCGGAAAACAGTCATAAAATAAGGCCTAGTACGTCCCAAGCCGAGATCGGCTAGCAATTGGCTGAAATACATTTTTTGTTTCGTTCCATACAAAAAAAAAAGAAAATGCATTTTTTTCATATAAAAACTAATTTTAGCGGAAAATGACAAGTTACAAGTTTCATTGTAATCAATAAGTTCTATCGATTGGTATACTCAAAAATGCAATTTTTTAGAAAAAAATCGTCCCCCTTAATGCAGTTACAGCCCACTGTGCGGCGGTGTCATTGGTCCTCAATTTTTCGAAAACGATGTTGGTGAGGCCATCAACATCAACGGCGAGCGCTACAGATCGATGATAGCCAATTCCTTTTGGACCGAATTGAACGATATTGACGTGAACGACACGTGGTTCCAGCAGGACGGCGCTACGTGCCACACAGCAAACGCCACGATGGACATTCTGCATGAACGATTTGAGGGTATGGTTACCTCTCGCAGAGCTGAGGTGAATTGGCCGCAAAGAACGTGCGATTTGACCCCGCTAGACTTTTTCTTGTGGGGTTTTCTAAAGGCGTAGGTCTATGCCAATAAGCCGCAATAGACCGATGCCCTCAAAGTCAACATAACCCAGGCCCTCTCTCAAATTCAGCCGGATCTATGCGGCAGAGTAATTAAAAATTTGACCTTTCGGATCCGTGCCACAATGAGAAGCCGCGGCGGACATTTCAACAATGTCATATTCCATACATAATGGCATACATGGGCCTTTCAAATACACAGCTTGTTTTATTCCGTTTCAACATCGACCCGCTCTTATTGGAAAACCCTTTCAGTACTGTTTGCTTGATCAATATGACACCCAAAACAGCCACGGCCGTTATTTAATTAACAACAACAGTTTTTATTAATATTTATTCAATATTATAGTACAAAGCCTAATATTTAAATTATCAGTTTTATAATTCATTAGAATAAAGAAAAACTATTTGGCGTAAGAACAACTACTAAAATTGAAAAAACAATTAGACCCGTATGCATAGTCGTTCGCCAGCGGCACGCCGGCGACTCGCTGGAGTTTCGTTATGAATAAACCTAACCTGCTAACCTCGAATTTGACATAGACTTACAGTGCCACCAACATAATATTCATAACGAAACTCTGGCGAGTCGCAGGCGAGCCGCTGGCGAACGACTATGCATACGGGTGTTAGTATTGCCAGTAGTAGTATATTCTTTTTATCATTGTCTATAGCTACTGAAATTTCCTGCGGTTGATGCACCGTCTGTTGGATTGAAAAGTTACTTAGAAATTTTGACTTTCTTAGTAACCGATTCTTCAACATACTTTTCGGCAAGTGCCGAGGATTTCCAACCCCCAAATGTTTTTACCGTAAGGAAGTCACCTCCATTTTTAGCCCACATACTGGCAGAGGACCTTCTAAAGCAATGGCCGGTGTAACTTGCAGGATTTTCCAATTTTAAAAACTCGGCAATTTTTTTCGGAACTCCTCCAATTTTGTGAATGCCTACCAACTGTCTTGTGCATTTACCTTTTCTGTAGTCTACAAAAACACGTCGACTTTGTAAACCAATAGGGCGAAGTGTTGCATATGTTCTATATAAAGTACAGCCTTTAAAGGGCGTATCGTCTTCCGTGATGGTAAACTTTCGACACGACTTAGTTTTTGTGTTTTCTAACGTAACGATTATCAATCGACCAGTATCTTCAATATTGTCTACAGACAGCGAAAGAAGCTCCTCGCGACAGCAAGCGCCAAAAATTCCAAACAGTAAGACGACTTTTTCTAGTAAAAAGTGGACGTCGGGTGCTTCTAGAAAAAATCTTGTTACTTGCTCTCCTGTTAGTATTTTTGCCTTCCTTGGTTTGTAGCTTTCAGATTTGCTCTTCAGAAAAGTAAAAACTTTTCCATATCTGTTACATTAAATAATACAAAATACCTTTTAATCATAAGAAACTAATGTGATACTAACCTAGAGACATCAACATTTTCGTGCAACTTTAAACATGTCTTTAGCATGGAGAATTTTGTCCACAAGCTGTTCGGTGCAAAGCTTTTTGCTAATCCTGACAAATAACACAGCAAAACATCTTCATTTGCATCTTCGACGTTTTTGCTTTTACGCCACGCTGTAAAATCTTGATACTCTTTTTCATATCTGGTGCTGGTCTTCGCAGGCAATAACTCACGACTTACTGCAGCCACTTCATGATGTATATCTTCGGGAATTCCGAAAAATTTAACATTTTCGATTTCTTCCATCGTTTTAATTTTGTTTAAAACTAATTTCAGTAATTTTTAAACAACCAAATTACGTTGAGGCTCAGGTTACTATTAAGTTTTATGTTATTTATATAAAAATTATGTATTTTAAAACTGCCACTTTTGATAGATTACTGGTTTGGATAATTTATTAGCCTCAGCCACAAAATGTATCCTCGCCCGTTATACGCTCAATATCGAAATTAAGCTCAATTCACAATAATTGTGAATCTTACATCCCCAGAATTACAGCCTTAAGTAAGGATGTCAAATTAAACCTCATTATTTTAATAATATGGATTTAAAAAGCAATAAATAATCAACCCACAATATTTTACCTTCCTGTTTTAACGACGCAATAAATAAAATAAATTTTAATTCAATCTTAATGTTAAAATAGCACCTATCAAACAAGGTGTTCAAATAAAAAATATGTACGAGTTGCTAGCTAACGTACGATTAACAAACCGCATTGGCAGTAATAGCGCTAAATTAACGAATTATAAAGCAAGTAATTTTTTATAAAAACACCTGGTACAATTACTAATCAATTATTTACCTTTGTGTTTTCCCTTTAAGCCATTTTTCCATGGTTTATTACTGTCAATCGAAGAATCACTAACAGGTTGCTCGTCAAAACGAGGAAGGTTTGTATTTTTAAATATGTCCGTGGTATCACATAAATCGGCTTCATCTGCAACCAAAGCGTTAGTGAAATTTCCGACTATGTACCGATCGACTTGAGATACCTTCCATAGTTGCTATGGAAGAAGCATCAACAAATTGACATGGCTTGAATTCCAGCTCCTCAGCATTATGTTTCATCGATTCAAAATTAATTTCAGAGCTATTTTCATTTCCTGCGTAACCACCTGTTAACAGTTCGTCATTACTGCAATACGTCGCCGTTAAACAGCTCTCTTCTGCCATATCTAGCTCGCTTGAATCACCGATTTCACACTTAATTTCTCTGTTAAGACTAGCATACAATATATCGACGAGTTGTGTACCATCTATAGCTGGGGCAGCACCATTTAAGTGGTTCAGAATGCGTCTTTCCATTTGCAGGCATCTGCTCTTAAAATTAAATACAAAGTCGAGGGCTGTGGTGCAAGACGTACAGATAATTGGGTTGGTAACCAACGTCATAATCTACAAATTGGAAATAATTTAATGTTCCTACTACGTCGCAGACCACTTGCCATCTCAGGAATGCATTCGGATAGCTGATCTTTCACGATCGAGTTGTCATTCACACTAACGAAGCTTTCATCATATATTTGATGCAGGCACATTCTGCACACTACTGACATTTTTTATAATTACGCGAAGTCCTATGTTTATTTAAAAGATCTGTTGCTTAATTGACCAACATTTGTAGTAAACCTGTAAACTAGATACATCTATTAATACAGAACAATTAAAGCTTTTAATACATTAAAATACCTCACACATTTACACAGTTCAAATTATTTAGTGTGGTTGTTTTGATAATACTGTGTAGCACAATATTTATTTATTAATTAATTATCACAATAATCCACTCTGTATTGATAAGAATCTGACATACGCAAGCGTTTTGCTTAAAAGCCTTTGTTTAGATATGTGTCTAGAGTACCGGCGGAGGGAGATTAAGACACATGGTAATAAACAATATGTTAAATGGCACTGGAACAACAATAAAAGACGTATTTTTTTAAAATCAATATCATGATGACATTTCAATTGCAATTTAAATTTTGAAATAGCTATTCGTTTCGCATTAGTTCAAAAATGAATCCGCAATATGTATAAGAGCGAGTGGTTTTACCTGTAATTTTGTTTATGATAGTTTTTTTGTTTGTGTAACGTCACTAGAACAACTAGAGCCCTTTATAATACAAGCAGACGCATGTCGCACAAGTTGCATAAAACCTTGCATCACAGTACTTTTGCGTTTACATGTTGGTGGCCATGATGCAACTAAAACATAAAGCTACAACGTCAAACAGTTTCCTCGTTGTAGGTTATATCAGCGTACATAAATCAATATGTACGCTGGTTATATTATCTATGCTCGCTGTTCTAGCTTGTAACCTTGTGTTTTTAGTTGCCAACTGTGTTCGTCTTAGGGTTACCAACATTGAGTCGATGCTGACCCGAAGAAAATAATTTTTGGTTGAGAAGAAAAGTGAGATAAAATTAATAAAAAGTGCAAGGTGAAATCGTTTTTCCATTATACCGATATAATTCCTAAAAAATTTTATATTTTTTAAGTAGCATATGAAATGCGGAATTCTTTTACCCGTAGGTGGATACATAAAATTTGAACAAGACGTCTCGTACGCTTTAATATTTAAATAATTATTTGTATATTTTATCCCGTAGCTAGCTCAGTGAACATGAAACTCTCTTAATATCTCAGTTAGTCGCTGATGCAAGATTACTATCGGCCAAAACCGATATCTGGTTTCCCCTGTTAATGTTGGTTGTACAGAAACCTAACTTGAAACAATGCACAAAGAAGCCGAATTGTTTACATCATCGATTGACTTCAAAACATATATAAAAATATAAAAAACAGAAAACACGCATAAAAAACAAAAGAAATAAAAGGAAATTGAATTAAGTTTTGAAACAATCTACGTGCGATATAGAATGAGGCTACTCGTAAGCGTATTGCAAACATACATAAACAGCGTACAACAAACATCACTAAAAATATCGTTGAAATAATTATCTTTTAAAATAACGCAAATGTCAAAATTACATAAAGCCGCTACTTATGTGAGTCGCTGATAAAACACATTCATGCGCGTTTGAAAAAATTTGCAGTTAAACGCAACCTTTTACCCGGAACTGACTACTGAATACCCTTGGAAACGGCACACCTTAATTGCCTCACCCGCTCCTAAAGGATATTATGCTGGGAGCCACTGATCGCGTAGAGGCCTGGTAAGGTCAGTTCAATTGGCGCCTCTCAAAATTGACGCTTCAAATAAGCCTTTAAATATAGCACAATGAGTGTACTTCAAGTACACTCAGAAAATGCGTTTGCGGAATTTGCAAACACTGGTTTACTGCACTTTATTTCTGTTTGCGGCAAACGTTGCCTGCTAAGCTCTTTGTGGTCGCTTCAAATTAACTTATATCTCCAAGAGCGAATTCACGTACCATACTTCCCAATCTAACATACTGCTGCTTTTTTTTGTTAAATTTGCATGAATTGAAAATTCCCGTATCCCGCGTAAAGCGTGAGTTTCTTGCTACACTCGCGAAAAAAAATCACAATACACGTCCAGCGCAGGACCGGTTTTGCGAGCATTTGCTTACATAAAACCCATTATTAAACATGGAAAATATAACTTAGCTTCTACATTTAAGCATGAAGATAACCATTATCGGTAAGGGATCCAGCTGGCCCGTTACACATAGAATAATTCTCGGTTTTTGTAAATCATAGGAATTAAAGAAGAAAACTATTTTTGACATTCCATAAAAAATACATTCAAAATCCATCTTAGAAGTTAAGTAAATTATTAAGCAACAAAATTTTTCTGAAGAAAATTTAAGATATTGTTAGGTTCTTAACGTTCGGGCTATTTAAAAATTATTCACTGCTTCTTGTATTAAACATTTATTTACAACTATTAACTATTATTATTTACAAACACACGAATTACTTAAACTACGAACTATTTCTAACAACGATACATTTATTTATTTATATAGCACGACTTAACATTAATGATTTATATGGTTATACCTTCTATTTATTTACACTCGATTAAACGTCACTTATTTATGTGGTTATTTATATACGCGTTTATTTATGTGGCGGCCTTACGCCTTTCGGGCTGAATGAGAACTGACCACTATTCCCGCTCGCGAGTATTTATATCCCACAAATGAGTCATTCTAGAAACGTCCAGACCTTACTCGAAGCTCCCGACAAAGGCATGACGCATCGCCGTATTAGTCAGCAAGGTCGCTGACGTCACCCGTCTGCAGCTGGCTGTAAGGTTGCTTCTCGAATATTCACGCATTTGAATCGGTCTAAGTTCGTTACAATATTTTCTAAAATTATATTTTTATCCCTTTGACTAATGACTTCTGCTCTGAAGCTTTCAAATAGGAGTAAAATTTTTAACAATCCATGTATGTACTTAACCCGAAGAATTTTATTGAAAACCCGAAGACCGAAGAATGATTGCCAAACCCAAAGTCTTCGGGCCAAAATGACAGTGTTGGCAACTCTAGTTCGTTTTCCTGTGTCTTTTTGTCTTTTATATAAAAACTTAGTTCGGTGACACTTTTTTCGTCAAATTGTCAGATATTCTCGATTATGTTGCCATTCAAATTTACGGCAAAGCGTGTTTTAATATAATATTAAAACACGCCACCAATGGCAACGTGCTAAAGAGACCGAATTCGGGCGCTAATATTAAGAGTGCTACAAACGTAACTTTTGACACTAGAAACTGTGCAAAAAGTTGTAATTTTGACACGATCGTAAAAAATAGCTATTTGTTTCATTAGTACAAAAAATGCATGATTTCGGGACAAGTAAGACGGTCGACGCGGCGACTTTGAAATACTGCCTCTGATTAATACAAAATCTTTGGTAATTGCCATTGATACAAGTGATAAAAATCAACCGATAAAACCCGAAGAGAAAATTTTTACTTTTTTCCAATAGAAAAAATCATGGCATTTGACTGGATAATAAAATATGCGGAGAATAGTCATGTAAAAAAAAAATTAACAGAAACTCAATATTTATTTCTATTATGTCTCTAGCAACCAGGTTACTGCACCACAAGATATTTTTATATTTTAAATAGGATTACAACTGCAAAACCCAAAAATTATGTTATTAAAAGAATGGTATGGAATTTGAAAAAATCTTGTATGTAACAAGCTGTATAATTGATTTTTTTTCACAGAACATGGAGGTCTCTGTAGACAATTATGGACTCGTTACATAAACATCAGCTATCCTTGGTGCATAACAAATTTTGTGTGAGTTATACATTAAATTACTTATCTATTTTTATTAAAAAAACTATTTTGTGCTAATGTTACCTAAAAATTGTTCATGTTTTAGTACGATCGCGGCCTGTAGAATATATTAAAACAAAAATAAGGTAAATATACACGAGAAACAAATATATTTTCCTACTCGTTAATTGAAAATTGTCTTTTTATATCATTTTGATACTTAGAAATGTTATATTTATTTATGTAAGGACCGTTGTTATCGAAATACTGCAGACACCCTTTTTGTTCATCCCTAATAATTACTATAAACGACAAGTATTTAAGAAATATTTAATTTCTTATTACTAAGGAATCATTTTTAATAATTAAAATCTGAAAAATTATCAAAAATTAATATTTTTAACCAAATAATTAAGGAAACACTATCAAACTGACATGAAATAATCGTTAACAACGCAGCCTATTCGTAGCAACTGGATTGAGCGTTACTTGCTTTCGATTATTTTTGAAGTACGAAATTATGTATGTAGTATTAAATATAATTTTATTTAATTTAAGTGAACTCGTAGAAAACATGTGTATAATGCGCATTGAAATATATCTGCTTGTTCTTGCAACGTCGTACTCGGTGCAGAAAAATTCTGCATTTTGTGCTTATTGTATAATTAACTATTCTATATGATCTTGTTAAAAACACGTCATTGGTGATTTTAAATTGAAAAGTGTCAAAGTGCATACTTATGTAATAAAGTACAAAAGTAATCGTTATTCATTGTTATGGTATTGTAAATTTATAATACAGCCGTGGCGGCATTTCTTCTTTTGCGGCCACGTTGGTGGAATTAAGTCCTGTCCACTCCGGCTCTCGCTAAGCCAGGGCGAGCTGAAAGACAGAACAATACCTAAAGTGAAAGAGCTCGACGCTCGACGTGTAGTCTTGTGCGCTATCATGCTCACGTAAGGGTAATTATACATGAGGAGATTTTTATCGTTGATTATAGTGTTACTTCCAATTTAGCTAAGCCAATTGTGATTATTCCGACGCTAAGCCAATTGTGATTATTCCGACGACCATCAGGCCACTACGTGAATTTTGATTATTCTGGACCCTAATTCCTTTCGTTACTGCGCGGGCGAGTTTGAAGACATCTTTCTCAACAGGATACAATTCTCCCCATCTTCAGGTGCTAAGCAAATCCTCATTCAGATAACGTGGACGGCCGCCTCGTTTGAGTAAAAAGACTGTAGGTTGCTCAGCATGTTAGAATTTGTACTTAATTCGCATGTAATAACAGTGCGTAGTACCTAATAACGTGCTTTCATCGGCTTTCAAAAGACCGAATTAGATGGTGGGAAGTGAACTTTTAAGCCAACGTCAGTAATTGATCAATTTATGTCATTACGCGCGTATAAGATAGATTTGAAGTCAGATGTGTGGTACCCATCAAGTCTTGCGCTATAATGTTCTAATATAACTGAATTAAAAAGCTCATTTCAAGTTGTTGAATAATTAAGCCGGCGTTTGCTGATGCAAACAAGATATAGACTGTATATTATTGTGATATGCCCTATCTGCTAATGTAGTATTATTAATTTTTTTTTGTGGTAATTAATTGACTAATCTCACAGGGTTGGGTTGTTACATTCTGCCAATTTACTATTCTTATATGCAGAATTGTTTGGCAACATACTGGCTTTTTTACAAATTCTTCTGATTTTTATTAAATGCAATCGTTTCACACTGCTTATTTAAGTAACGAGATCACATTGTACAGAGTTTTTAAACTGATGGGAAAAACTCAAATGTCAAATTATGGCGACCTAACTGCACTTTTTACGCAGAAAAACAAATCAAAGTTGGCTTAATTTTAAAACAATTACGTCTGCTATTCCGTAACGATGCGTTGCCTATGTGATATTACGGAAGTAAATAAGCGCCACTTTAAAACAAAACACTCAAGAAAAGATAACGGAAATAGAAATCGCAAAAAAACGGCGCAGAAAATTCACCGTTTAAATTTTAGGATAAACGGTTTTCTGATTTTGTTATTCTGCTCTGCGATGAATATTAAGCCTATATCGGCACCCCAGCAAGTTTCGCGATTAGTGGGCTCCTTTATTCTCGGACATGCCCTGCAGGCCGCCTGCAACTCGCAAAAGTGATGCCTGTAGCTCGATCCTGCTTTCAGCTACAAACACAGGTTTCTTTCCCACAGCTAGGGTTCCACTGCAATGCACGATGAATGCTCCTACCTCAGGCTTCCAGGCTCTGGCCCTCAAACCAATCGGCAACCAAAACACCAGCTTAACTCGATGCACTCAACAACACTTTCACCATCTGCAGAGGCGGCAGAAATTAAAGCAAAACCTCTGCAGCCTAACAACAACTTCTATACTAAATTTTAAAGAAGGATACAGTACTTTGAACTAAATAGTAATCATAACTATGGCCGTGATTGGTCGAAACAAAGGCATAATCACAAGCATCTGTAAATCAAATACTTTTTCTAAATTATCAATTTGACATTTACAATGAATCCCAAAAATATAAAAGAAAAGCCGATAAATAATCGATAAAAAAAGGCTGTCCTACAATTTTTATTTGAATTATTAGGTCTAATTTGTTCTAAAACATGAGCAGTCACACAAACTTATATTTTCTTAGTGTAAAATTTAGTTTGAGTCCAGAACGCTATTTACTGCATTCTTATTTGAAATTTAGTATACTAATGTGAAAACACTTTTTGTAATTGGATAAATTGGTATTTATTATCTTTTAATTCGACTTTTTGTGGGAAACAAAAAAACACACAAGCTTCGCTGGCTCTCCCCAATTGTTTTTGTTTACATTGTCTTACTTTGTTATTATTAAGTCAAAGCTTGCTAGAATTACATTTTCATATTCAAGTCAAGGCTGACGCTATTTTTAATATAGTTTTTAATTTAAATTATTTCAAGGCTAATGCTATTTTTTTACAATTGCAAATTCAAATTCACATTTATGGAATATTTTTAAGATATTATTTGAAATTCTTGAATTATTTAAAATTCCCATTATAATTGTATTTGCTTAAATTGTTTTCCTCGCAATATATAGTGACGTGACTTAGGGTGTTGTTAATTTTGAATGTTTATGTGTAGGATCGCTAATATCAATCTAATTTATGTGTGTTTAATAAAACGACTTAAATAACTTTACTGCTGTGTTTCTTATATATTTTTCTGTAAAGCAACTTGCAGGAAGGGTTCTAAAGATAGCAACACCAAATCTGACAGGTACTTCAGGTGATCGTATAACAAATATTGTAGGTAATGCGTCCAAATAGAACTTGTAATTGTGATAAAATTACCTTCTGAGATTTTTTCAGATTGTCACGTTTTTGAGGGTCCTTAGATGACGAAAAACTTGTTTTATCAATTCCGTCTGTCTGTCTGTCTGTCCGTCTGTTGGTGGTATAGATAAAAAGTATTTACTAAAGAAAGACGATTTTTGCATGCAGATTGGATGCCTACCTGGAACAAAACCGAATATACCTCATGTCAAATATATACAGGGTACTATGTTTGCTTTGACTGAGAAATAGCTAGAAGTAATCATTTGCACATAGCTCAGGCTTTACCCTTGATGAAAATGAGACCTAAAGGATTCACAGGGTGAACATCGCAAATGCGACAAAATTCTATAGCGTCTATATAACGCAGCGAGACGCGTATTCAATACGCGCCCGATCGTGGCGCAGTGGTTCAAGTGGCGGACTAAAAATTGCGATATAAATATTAATCTCATTTCGCCTGAGCGCGCGAACTTCGAATTCCAGCGACTGCAACTTTTTTTATTTCCAAATTAATGTAATTTCTGTGTAAACCCCTTTACAGATTTTTTACTTTCGTCTGGGTAGACAAATTTCACGTCGCGTGTCAACAAACACTTAGTTTTTGCACTTTATATATAAATAGGTATTTACTAAAAGCAAATATGCAACAACTTTTATATAAAAAACGTAAGAAATGTTTTTAAATTTTCTTCGTTACGCCATTCATATTTTAATTATCCTCTTCAACCGGTAAGTCTCACTACTTTGGCATGGTAATGGTTACCTTTATATCCATATACTTATATTCAGAGTCTAAAAGTTTTCAAACTTGGACATATCTAGGAACTTATTATTTTCTACCGCCTACAATTTCAAGCATACCTCAATGCTCGCGCCAGGTGGGTTGAGATGTTTTTGCTCATAATGTGAATTCTGCATATGATTCAGTTCTTCAGTTCTGTTTTCAGCTTCAAGGCAGAAGGTTTCCCGGGGCACAGAATTTTTATGCTCGTAGCTAGCGATTTTCTTTTCTATCGAGAAAGTGGAGAACTCGGTTAGTTTACGTAATGCCATAGCTTGAGAAGTATTGCAATTGTTATAAAGATATTCGGTTTATTACCTAAGAATGATCACTTCTGTAGTGTTTAAACATGTTTTGTTACAAAAGCGAAGAGTAAAGGACATTTCTCAAGCACTTCGAAAAGCTACGTCCTTAAACGTAATCGGCAGGCGTGACCTTATCACAAAATCTTTTGGATAACGCAGAGCATTCATAACACATAAAATTAATGCTTTGCCAAAAAACATAATGTCTTCGCTGAACGCCATAGATGGCTATTAAATTAGACCCGTATACTATCTTAACAAACAATGGTACAAGTCAAAGGAGATTCAAAAATAATTAGGTAACAAGCTAATAGCGCGAGTAAAATCAAAATTAATTAATATGTTAAACTAATAGCAGGCCGCAAAGGTCTTTGGCTGTAAACAAATTACTTACAAATGACTTACGCTTAAAAATGTCAAACAAAGGTCAACCCTGTTATTTTAAAATTATTGCGATCACAAGAGTGTCTTCCCTGAATTCTGAGCGCCTAATGGTTTGGATGAAGCACGCACAGAGATTTCAGCGATTCTCATCGCTGGAGTACAGCGACGACATGTGGAGACAGGACAGTGGAACAAGAAAACCTAATCTTACGTTATTCAAGATGCTGCAGGTCGGATAGCGACGTCGTGGCCTTAGACATTTTTTAAGGGAGGCTGCCTTTCCAGACCCATAAGACAGATGCGGAATACATAGAGATCGCCCAAATAGCGGATCGATTGTTGAAGAAAGCACGAAGCCGGGAGACCCGAAAAAATCTGCAAACGCATTATTCCTTTATCTGGCCACATGAAATAAAAGATTGTAAATCGTACTTAGGTTGAAAAAAGCTGTAGAAAAATGCGGATACCCTGAAAAATTTGCAAGCCGGTCAGAAAGAATGAATTTCACCCTTAGATTAATGTAAGTGCGCTATAATAAATGCACCACTATGCATGCCAATGGCTTAAGGGAGAAAATCCGTTTTCCTCTTATGCCCACTGCCGCGAGCCTTTTTAACGATAGAAGTTTGCTCCATCAAATTAGACGCGCATGAGCCTAATAATCTACGATGTACCAAACTAATATTTGAAAAAATCCCAAAAATAAACCAAACTAAAAATAGGCAACTTGCTTCATATACAGGCGTTTAAAGTTACCTAATCCCAAGGAACAGCATAGCTATATCTGATAGAAACTTCAACGGAAAGTACGAAAACGGTGAAATAGCCACCGCGTAACGGTTAAAAAAGAACCAGTTTAAGACGTTACACCTTTTTATTATGATTTGTGCATGGAGTAAGAGGGAAGGAGCTCTTTAATACTACAGTATCTACCACTGGCAGCGCTGGTGTTCCCGCCGGGCCCTCGATCTGTCCCGTGATTGTGGCATACGACTGCTGCGGCAAATCAAAACGTAAACCAGAGGTAAACAAACCCCCACCCTGCCGCCAACTAACCCGGGGCGAAACATTTACACCGCGAGTGGCAGACTACCGTACTAGTAAAGAGCGGCTAATGTCAACGCCGGTTTTGGCGAGTGGCCTGTATAGTGATCGGTCTCCTTACCTCTTACTTCATGGGTTTGTGCCATTATCATTCCGCTGCTTTCTTTTGGAACCTCAAATATAAAGTATTCATTTTGTTCTGTTCCGACTGTGTCTTATATTTCACTCTTGCAATTTTTAAGCTTGTATTTTTTAGACTATTGATTCTATCTAATTTTTAACACTAACTTACTAATAAATAGAGATTGGTACCATTTCTGGTTATCAACTAGGTACCTACTTACCAGAGCTGTTTAAGATCATTTTAAAAAAGATTTAAATCAAAGATCATAGATACTTTTCATTTTGATGAATGATTTAAATCAAAGATCATAGACGTTTTTTCATTTTGACAAATGATTTAAATCAAATATCGTTTTGAATATAAAAAAGATGTAAATAGTAAATCTTTTTTAAAAATCTTTTTTACAATTTAAATCATTTTAGAAAAAGATTTAAATATTTTTAAACGATTTAAATCTTTTTTAAAGATTTATAAATCTTTTTAAAAGGTTTAAATCCTTTTAAAGACTTCAATAAAAAAGTAGATACTGGTAGGTATTTAAATCAGCAATCAAACTTTTATTTAAGTGTTAAAAAACATAAAAATATGACGTCAATAAATCTATGTTTTAAAAAACGTATAGTATGAAATAAACGAAAAAGCATTAAAACCCAAACTAAGAAGTTAGTTATAATTTTTTCCGCCCAAAAATACTTTTTAATAAAATTACAGTAGAAATTAAAAAAATGGAAAATGGGTTTACACCTTTTTTTATTATTGAATTGAATTTTCCTTAAATTGTTATTAGTCTAGCTAAAAAATCTATTTAACATTTTAGCTAGGGTTTTCTTTGTTTGTCCATTTCAGACTGATTACTCTTCATGTTGCAGAAATCAGTAACAACAGTTCCCATAATAAAGTATGTATGTGTATGAATGTATGATGTATGAGTATAAGTCTTGTATGGGGAAATTGGAAATTGTAATTCAAATTTCTGAGAAACTGACGGTGGCTTATTTACAGTAGACATTTCTGACATAGTGCTTAATTAAAAAAATATGTGTTTTGTTTTACAATATAAAATAGAAAAAAGCGAAACGTCTTGAGCCCTGAATATATTCTAACATAGCGACTAAACATTGATAAAAAATATGTCGGCGCCGAAGATATTTGGACTAATGTCTCCGCCTATGAGTTATGTTTTGTAGTTATGTTATGGTTCGTTTGAACTGTTTTATTTAATGAGTTCATAGAAGGAACGCGATAGGTAATTCCTATTGAATGAAACGGCGCCTGCGAGACCCAAACAATATGGGAATGAGTAACGTTGCCGAGATCAGGGCATTCTTGTATAGAAAAGCAAAGGTGTTGGACGAAGGTGCGGGCGCCGGACCATTACCGTTCCAACCCTTATTATTAGTTATGTTCATTTCGCCATTGTGGGCTATTTATTGGTTATTTTAGTTTTTACCAATAAACTGTGCTTATCGGACTTAATGTGTAAAATCTAAGTGGTTACGCCCTAAACTACCCCTTAGCTCTGACATCAGAAGTGGGATAACCCTGTGTAAAATTGCGATGGTGTTGCGACCAAGATATGCCAAAGAAATGTGTACCGTGCTGCAGGGGAGGTTGACCAACGTTCAGCGCAATTTCCATCTGGTCATCATACTAGATTGAAGCGTTGAACTTTGTCACCGTCTCCATGTACAAAAAGGAAAAAATCCTTCCATGGAAAATGCCAGAAATGTGGACGTGTAGGGTAGTCGGAAACTGAAGGGTGGTGCTCCTGAGAGGCGAGTGTGGAAAAGAGCATCGACAGCTCAACGTGAAAATTGGTGAGACCTTTCCTTTTGTTTAATTCAGTTCAGATTGCTCCTTGATTAAAGAGACTGTAGCAAACCATTTATTATGGAAAACGTTTAAACAATGTGGCTTGTTTAAACGGCATTGCGGATCATTTGTGTACCAAGCAAATCTCGAGTGTCGTGTCGTAGAAATGCGATGATTATTTTAGAGGTTTTATTTTGTATTGTGCCGGATAAGTTCATATCAGCAAAAATGGTAATTAAAAGATTACAACGGAAGTTGAATGCTTAGGCGATCTTGTTAAATACGTCCTAGGGCTCATAAAACAGTTGCTCGTGTAAATTCAAAGTCGGGGAGTATCAGATTTCATATTGCCGGCTCGGACTCTGCATATCATTTATATTGAAACTTTAGCGGTTGTTAATGCTACAGGCATTTTTTTGGCAAATGCATTGTACGGTCTGCAGGCAAAGGCATGTTACGGTCTGCAAGCTTTTGAATTCGATATCGTTTATTGCAATGAAAAACACTTAAAACTAGCTGATTTTTCTTGAAATGCATCATATGTGTGAGCCCCGTTCTTAGTTGCTGACCCGACCCCGTGCTGCCTCATTAACCGCCGGGAATTTGGGGACCGTCTCGGTCGCAGTAATCGGAGCCAAGACTCAATAACCAAACACATATAAAAAACACTACGATAGGGGTGTTAGAATAAAACGCTGTATGGCGAACGAATTCTTGGTTTTGCTTTCGAAAGAGTTCGTTATTGGAGCTGTATCTATTTAAATAAAAGTGTATAAATGTTTTTGGTGTTATTACTGAGTTATATAAATTAATTAAGTCGCTGAAATCAGAAGTGGGATAACTACGCACCACCCTAAGCGTAAATAAGAAACTTTTTGTGAGAGTGCGAGTTTTAAAAATTTTGTGATGAGTTCTCGCAGGGAGCGATCATGAAGCGTCAGTACGGGCGCCGATGAAATTAAACCGCGAGCGGCTTGTTCGTCCCGGAAGCGTGCCCGGCGGTCGCGTAAAGCACGCCGGCAGCGGCGATCCAATTCCTCTGGGGCGACCCCACCAGTGCATTCGCCAGCATCTCCGGAAGCCCGGCGGCGGCGGTGCGTTTCTCCTGGCGTTGTGAGGTCTCCAGATGCTCTCCCTCCAGCAGATTCACCAGCTTCTGCCGAGGGCCCTCAAGCTCTACAGAACTTAGCTGGCTCTGGAAATGGTTTGATGGTTGGAATCCGGAACTAAGAGATTGGGATACGTTTAAAGCTAAGTACTCGTACTTAGGTTGAGAAATACTTGGATTGCTTTTACTGTAAAAGTATTAATCGAACTTGTAGCCGGGATGCTCTGGTAAAAGTGGCATGTTTTATAAGTCCTGTTAAATGTTGGTAGGAGGAACGGAACCTTTTCGATCATAAATGGGAAAATTTATCAATTGCCTTTCCTCGAAAACGTAATGCTGGTCTTAAGTTACCTGAGGTTAGTAATTTTAACAGTGATTTGTGTAGCCAATTGGCCCGAGTCGGTTTTAGTGAAAATGATTATTTTTGGTATTTATGATCGTTATTAGAGTCTCATCTATAAACTCAAATTGTCACATTATACTCGAGTTAATAACTGTGCTTTTATCATGTCACTTTATAAACGCCGGCTTGGTGGGCCTCGTGCTGACTCGTTTGTAAAATGGCACTTTGAAAAGCCCAGTGTTTGAAATTATAATAATGAAAAACGCAAATGTCCCCGCTGCCATGAATGTGGTAATTTGAAATTTCAGTGTCCCTTAGGACCTCTTGGCCCTGGAACTGAAACAAGGGAAAAATTAGAAAACAGAAAACACGTCTAGGACCTGTGTGGTTGCTGGTAAAGATTGTTGATATTTGAATTCTGGCCGTTCTGCTGTGTAGAATTATTTTTTGTTTGTTGTTAAAGCTGTTAAGGGGGTGAAGCATTTTTTAGGATAACGGCGAAAATGGCTAACTGGGCCCATTGACTGCCGAACTTGTTTTAAGTTTTCGGAGCCGGATAATTAAGTAAAGCTTTATTTTCTTTTAAATCAAATATAATGAAAGCAGAGCGGAACAAAAATGATAGAACCCATCACCTTAGTCATGCACTAAGAGTTGGAACCTTAGCTACAAGCAGTAGCTATTAAAGAACAAGTTGTTATATTTCATAGAAAAATGTGTTTTTGCGTTAAATTCGGGCACGGCGTTACGCCCTGTTGGGCCAAAGAAAGGGTTACAAAGGGCACTAAGCCCAACGTAAATGTGTGTGAGGAATTTTACTACTCCTCCTACGCTTGTGTTAATTAAGAACATACTTGTGTATTGCTTAGTAGATTCCGGCGCGTATGGTTCCCTGATAACCGAAAAAAAAATAGCTAAACAGGTTGGAGCTCATTGGACTGCGTGTCACGTCACATTGCAGGAATCAGGGTCAAGTAGTACTTTTACCTTGACGCGCACAATTTTGATTGTTTCTTGTGTGAATGTCACCCTAACTCGAATTTTATATCGCACCGAATGACGTTATATCTTACGACACGAATGGTCAAATTGAGCGGTATGTGAGTACCATGGTTGATTTGCTAAAGTAAGAAGTCAGAATGGAAGAGCGTGTTGCAAAAGGTACAACTAACATTAAACACCACTGTCCGTTTTAGGGAGTGTTTGGTGAGCAGTTGTTTGAAAGTTTGATTGGTTACTGTTGTTTGCTTGGAGTTGCATTCTTATAATAGAGTGTAATTATTTTAGCTAATTTAGCTAATAAGGCTGGTGCGATGCTTTGTTTTGATTGACGCTTTTATTATTTGATTGTGTTCACATTTTTGTTGTCAGCCGGTAATAAACATACGTTCGATATGTACGACCTCCGGCGTGGTAGAGTATACAAACGCACCGAGTTTTGTAATCGAGCGGTGGTTCCAAAGATATGTCGCTGGCAAGTGCTACGACTCCACCACGATGATGTCGGTCACTTCTCTTACGATAAAACGTATGAACTGGTGGCTTCTAAATTCTGGTTCCCCAGAATGCGACTTTTCGTTAAGAAATATGTGAAAAGTTGTCTAAACTGACTGTATCATAAACAAGCAGCTGGTAAAAGTCCAGGATTCTTACACCCAATTGAAAAAGTGCCTCGTCCCTTTCACACTATACATGTTGATCACATGGGCCCTTTTGTCAAAAGCGCACACGGTCACACTCAGGTATTGGTGTGTGTCGATGCGTTTATTAAGTTTTGTTTTGTTTATGCCGTCCGTAACACTAAGACGAAATACGCCATAGAGATGTTACGTGAGGTTGTGAAAACATTTGGCGCTCTTAAACGCATTATTTCTGATAGGGGCAAGGCATATACGTCGCGGCTGTTCAAAGAGTTTTGTGCCGAGACTGGGATATTGGTCTCGCATATCGACGGCACCACGTTGTCGCGCTATGCTGAGTTGTGACAGCACCAAGCTGACCGCGCTGTCACTTGTCTAAAGTGGCGTAGGTCACCACGTTGCTGGGATATTGGTCTCGCATATCGACGGCACCACGTTGCCGCGCTATGCTGAGTTGTGACAGCACCACGCTGACCGCGCTATCACTTGATGAAAGTGGCGTTGGTCACCACGTTGCTGGGATGCGAGCACCACGTGGCCGCGCTGTCACTTCCCTGAAGTAGCGTTGGCCACCATGTTGCTTTTCATCTGCCAGGGCGCGCTGGACACCACGTTCTTGCTGCGCGCCCTTGGTCTAGGGTTGGGACACCACGTTGATCACACGGTCACCTTACTTCAGGTGGTGTTGATCACCACGTTGTCTCATCCCAGGTAGTTTTTGTTGTTCTGTAGACTTATGTGTTTGTGTTTCCACAGGACACCTCGTTCTGCTCTGATGGTCCCTGCAGCTCCGCTGGGTCAGGAGGGCCGAGTGCGAGCCCCGTTCTTAGTTGCTGACCCGACCCCGTGCTGCCTCATTAACCGCCGGGAATTTGGGGACCGTCTCGGTCGCAGTAATCGGAGCCAAGACCCAATAACCAAACACATATAAAAAACACTACGATAGGGGTGTTAGAATAAAACGCTGTATGGCGAAGGAATTCTTGGTTTTGCTTTCGAAAGAGTTCGTTATTGGAGCTGTATCTATTTAAATAAAAGTGTATAAATGTTTTTGGTGTTAGGTATTACTGAGTTATATAAATTAATTAAGTCGCTGAAATATGTTACGTGATATCCACTAACATTGGCTTTGGGAAACGAAGTCATTCATAAGTTCATAACGTCGCTGTGTTTAATAACGTGATCTGGAAATAAACAAAGCATTTGCCGCGCTACGGTCAAATGAATTCGACCCTACTTCTCATACGAAAATTTATTGGTTTCCAACATGTCAAGACTGTTCATAAATTTGTGGATGTTGTTTGATATGTAAGATGTTACGGGATTCAATAAGCAATGTGTGGGGACGTATATTTCGATTCGAATCTTGGTGCAGGATGCCTTGGAAATCTTAGAATGCTTGCGTTAGCATTTTGCAAACACATACAGACAATATGATCTCATACATAGAGTAATAAGGGTGGTTGGGCCGGCTGAGGGCTAGCCTTCCAAGAAATATTTGGTAACATAGACATCTAAAAATAAATCAGGAAAAGCTTAAATTCAGATGCATTCCTTACCAAAAATTATTTCGGTCGTGGCACACTGTACATATTGATATTTCTGGACAACTAAGCGATAAAAAGAATACGTTTTTGTTACAATTGATGCCATTACCAAGTTCATTGTTCTGCAACGTAGGTATCTAAATTGTTTGAAAGAACACACTTACGTTTTTGGAGGGCCTTGTAGAATTATTTGTGATCAAGGTGACTGCTTCACAAGTGCTGATTTTCGTTGCTTTTGTTCCAATTACAACATATAAGTGAATTTTATTACTCGAGAAAGATAGTTTAGGTGAGGTCCGGTTGACATTGAACAGTACAAAGCACTCAGTTACAGGGTTTAGCCCCGCTTAGAATTACACAAAATTTGTTATTTAATTGACAATGAATAGCCTGCGAATTTGGATGAAATTAGACACCTTGCTAGTGAAAATATTGAGCGTTTAGCACGAGATGCAGTTTGTACGACTGTTGGAAAGGCACAAATAAAGTCATTTGTGATTAGTGATTTTGTATTCAGTAAAAATAACGAATGAATGCTATCAAGCTTGACCGCCGGTACCGAGGTCCCTTCAACATGTTTGCTTCCGATCAGTTAAGTAGTGTCCCCTAGGGGCAAGGCAAAAGTTTAGTTGACTCGGAGGAAGATGGCTTCGTGTCGGCGGAGAAAAACGTCTGAAAATTTTCTCTTTGTTCAAATTATGTAGAGATGAATTGTCATTGTTTTTAGTTGATCCTGGCAAGGTATAAAACTTGGTCAGATGAACTGTAGAAAAGCAAAAAAATATGCAAAGGGTGGCTAACATAAATATAATAACATGCACTATAGTTTTTAATGCAGGCCAGAAATGATATCCATATTATTAAAAGCATTAGGATTATCAAAAATATAAAAATACTAATAAAAGACAACATTGTGAATCTATACATAATAGAGATATTTCATATAATATTATAAAATTATAATATATTAATTATACGAGTCCACAAAGTATTGCACAAATTTATTTAAAATTCAGATATTTCATTATGGGAAAAGCGCTCGAACATGTCAATTAGTATTTTTAGTAGCGCATTTTTTAAAGTAAAAGGTTAGTATACAGGGTGTCCCAGGTAAGAGATATGACGTCATGTAAGTTTTTTTTAATGAAACACCCTCTATATTCTACCATTATACGTTGAAAACTGAACACTTTTTGTATAACCAACTATATCTCTAAATTCAGCGGTTTTCGAAATGTTAAATAAATAAATAAACGTTTATTTTGCACTTGGCTAGCTTAAACTAATTACATAAAGAATGCTAATATTATTGAAAAAAAAAGTTCAGTTTCTTAAGTAAACATTAAGATTTTTGCTAAAAGTTTTCAGACTATTTGCATTTTTTACCTATTCGGGTAAAGAGTTGTACGAGCGAATCCCACTATAAAACAATGATTTTTGAAGAGCTGTTGTTCTTATCCTAGGGATATTAAAATGATGATTTGATCTTAAATTGTGATCGTGAAAGTTTTCACAAGGTATGATTTCAAATACGCCGGTTGTAAGTTTTATGTTGACGTTGGAACATTGAAGATTTGGAACATTTACGCAGCTGTAGAAACCAAACGGTTTCAAGTAAAGCGAATCGGCTTGCACTTTCGTATCTCAGTTTTCTATGAGCTATCACTTGATGCTATTTTTCGATTCAACCAGAAATGTCAATAGTAGAGTGCGTTTTCTGTTTCTGAAACCTCCCCCCATCACTTTTTCAAGGTCGACGTCGTAGTAGAGGGAAGTGGATGGTTCTGGAACCTCCCCCCACCACTTTTTCAAGGTCGAGGTTGCGTCCTCCCCTGAGACGCACACAGGCCCAAGGTCACTCCTTCCCCTGACGAGTCGGCCTAACGTTACTTCTGCGGCCCTCAAGGCCATTCACTCGGATTGCAAAGCACGTGAACTTCGAGGCCAACGTTACCCTAATATCACTCAGATTAGTCTAAAACCTCCTCCACAACCTACCCTTTAGTACAAAGTCAAGGCCATAAAGCACTCGGACAAACTCAATAAGTTCAATGAAAGAGACACATTTTTTAAAAGGTTTTATTTTCAGCAATACATAAATCCGTACTACATTATGGTACACAAACAAGGAATATTCTTATTCTGCGAGTCGAAGATATCCTCCAGCTTCGGGATCTCCTCAGTCGTACGTAATGTCTCCTATAAACACAGCTGCTTGTCGTCCGTATGGAGCACTATAATAAATAATTAGGTATTATAGTACCAACATAGTAACCAATACGCCACACAAACGCACGCATAAGGAATGTGAATTATTAGTTGTTTGCAGATGTAGTAACGCAATTATTTGTTACTCGTCCTTAAAGTACAAAATAAAACAAATAAAGGCAACTAATATTTCCCACGATTACAGCTCTGAATCTTTTCGGCAAAACAAATATGATGGTACCAGATTTATGTGAGCATGACATTTACAAATAATATTTATAACTACCTTATTATGCCAGGATCCGGTCGATGGTTTCACACAGCTCCGGGCAATTACAACCGCATACCTCTTCTATCGTACGTAATGTCTCCCATAAAAACAGCTGCTTGTCGTCCGTATGGAACACTAGAATACATAATTACGTATTATAGTACCAACATAGTAACCAATACGCCACACAAACACACGCATAAAGAATGTGAATTATTAGTTGTTCGCAGATGCAGTAACGCAATTATTTGTTACTCTTCTTTAAGTACAAAATAAAAGAAATAAAGGCAACTAATATTTCCTACGATTACAGCTTTGAATCTCCTTGACAAAACAAATACCAGATTTATGTAAGCATGATAAATAATATTTACCTTATTCTTCCACGTTTCCGCTCTAATATGTTCTTCACCCGGTATCCAATACATTTTCGGCCACGTAGTGTTGATTTCGAACAGCATGAGCACTTCCAAACCACAAAACAAGTTCAAAACTGCAGTCTGAACGAAGCAGCTTGCAGCCAAGGTCAACGTGTTCCGCGGCGTGGTTGAACTAGAGATGAGCGGTTTTTAAGTAATCTTATATTTTTGTAACACTTATTTGCAGTAGCAAATGTTGAATCTGAAAGGGAAAAGCTATAAATTGCTAAAAAATACGAGAACCTGCTATTAAGAATTGTTTTTAAATAAGTTACAGTAATATTAACATTTTATATAAAACGTAACGTGCACACCTCTCGCTAGCAAGCGAAATTCTTGTTCGACTGCAAACAGAAACTCTGGTCAGCTTGAGAGCCGTGCTATATTTAGCGTTACCAAAGAGCGGATTCTTAGGCAATTGCCATTTGTAGATTTAGCTTTAGGGAAATTAATAAATAAGCGCGAATCAAACATTTTCACGTCTATTGACATGTATTTTATTTTGCCTATAATGCCTATTTCATTAGTTTACTGCCTATTTTTAGCTTTACCGCCTAAAATTTGCCTAATTCAAGAAAAAAATAATAAAAAATAAGCTAGTTTTGTCTACATTACTTCGAATTTTAAAGTTTTAGCTGACAGTATTACTAAGTTACAGAGTGCAGGCTTAACTTTAATTGATTTCTTCCAGATTTTGGAGGAAGTCGAAGGCTTTTTAAAACATACGAATGTACCAGACAAACTGAAGTCTGTATTAAATAAAAATCATATGCAAGCACATACACCTGGAGATGTGTTCCCGAATGTGCATGCATATGTTTCCCAAACTTATTGATAGGCATTGCTCGAGAGTCGAAGTGGATATGAATAACAAAAGCGTGGGCTTCTACTTACAAAATATCAATAATCTGAAAAGAGTACACTGCTAAAATGTCTCAATAAACAACGGAGATATGAACATTTTAAGATATGACCTTGAAAGACAACTGTTGTACCAATAATACGTACCGTTTTTCTACATCTTAACTGTTAAATTTGCCCGCAAAATAAGTAACTAATACTTGTTCTAAATTGCTTTCTGTAAAAAAGTCAACTTCTTTTTTTTCACCACTAAGTACTTTAGATATCTTTCTTAATACTCCTGGATCAGGATTTTTATTTAATGCAGACTTCAGTTTGTCTGCTACATTGGTATGTTTTAAAGAGCCTTCGCCTTCTTCCAAAATCTGGAAGAAATCAATTAAAGTTAAGCCTGCACTCTGTAACTTAGTGATACTGTCAGCTAAAACTTTAAAATTCGAAGTAATGTAGACAAGACTAGCTTATTTTTTATTATTTTTTTCTTGAATTAGGCAAATTTTAGGCGGTAAAGCTGAAAATAGGCAGTAAACTAATGAAATAGGCATTATAGGCAAAATAAAATACATGTCAATAGATGTGAAAATGTTTGATTCGCGCTTATTTATTAATTTCCCTAATGTTAAATCTACGAAAGGCATTTGCCTAAGAATCCGTTCTTAGGTAACGCTAAATATAGCACGGCTTTCAAGCTGACCAGAGTTTCTGTTTGCAGTCGAACAAGAATGTCGCTTGCTATCGAGAGGTGTGCACGTTACGTTTTATATAAAATGTTAATATTACTGGAACTTATTTAAAAACAATTCTTAATAGCAGGTTCTCGTATTTTTTTAGCAATTTATAGCGTTTCCCTTTCAGATTCAACATTTACTACTGCAACTAAGTGTTACAAAAATATAAGATTACTTAAAAGCTGCCCATCTCTAGTTCAACCACGCCGCGGAACACGTTGACCTTGGCTGCAAGCTGCTTCGTTCAGACTGCAGTTTGGAACTTGTGTTGTGGTTTGGAAGTGCTCGTGCTATTCGAAATCAACACTACGTGGCCGAAAATGTATTGGATACCGGGTGAAGAATTATATTAGAGCGGAAAGTGGAAGAATAAGGTAAATATTATTTGTCATGCTTACATAAATCTGGTATATGTTGTGTGGAGGAGATTCAGAGCTGTAATCGTGGAAAATATTAGTTGCCTTTATTTCTTTAAGTTTGTACTTAAGGAAGAGTAACAAATAATTGGGTTACTACATCTGCGAACAACTAATAATTCACATTCTTATGCGTGTTTTTGTGTGGCGTATTGGTTACTATGTTGGTACTATAATACCCAATTATTTATTCTAGTGTTCCATACGGACGACAAGCAGCTGTTTTTATGAGAGACATTACGTACGATAGAAGAGGTATGCGGTTGTAATTGTCCGGAGCTGTGGGAAACCATAGACCGGATCCTGGCATAATAAGGTAGTTATAAATATTATTTGTAAATGTCATGCTCACATAAATCTGGTACAAACATATTTGTTTTGCCGAGGAGATTCAGAGCTGTAAACATGGGAAATATTAGTTGCCTTTATTTGTTTTATTTTGTACTTAAGGACGAGT